>BEWF01000654.1:2090-19421 GCA_002583695.1 Pleurotus salmoneostramineus | reverse complement strand
GCGTTGAGGACGCGGATGGTGATGGTGCGGTTGTTGATGACCATGTTGCTGTTGATGATGGGCATGTCGTCGAAGACAAACCCTCGTCATGGGATGTAGTGTACGAAAGAGGCAGCGGGTTGAGTTTCGCAGCATGAGGTTCGTCCAGACCAGACCTTGGTAGCGCTTCGTGGTTGTGGAAGCCCCATGCCCGTGTCTTCGAGCTTGTCCGATACCACCTCCCACCAGTCCCAAGCCGATCCTCTCTCTCCTCGACATCTCCAGAAACTCATAGCTCCCCCAGAACCTGTCCTTCGATCGTACGAGCTTGACATCAACGTCCGCGCGATAGAAAGGCACGTTGAGAAGCGGATTCTTGAGCTGAGTGAGAGGAACATGGGAAGTACTTGAGGAAAGAAACGTCTGGTGAAATGAAAAAGTCGATCAATCGATGCGTAGGGTGAATGGGCGGTTCACGCACCAGCAGTCGAAAAGTATGTCAGCCTCCTAGTGGTAGCGTACAGCTGGGTGAAGTTAGTCCACCGGTTTATAGAGAGTATTCATCGGAGGGGACATCGTCTAAAAGAAAGATAAACGAAAAAAGTCAGTAGGAGGGCTTAGAACGGGGATAAACCGCACGCACCAGAAAGCCAGCTCCAGATAGTCCAGCACTCAAGCTTCTAGATAACACGGGTAGCCTGTGAGATACGCAGAGAGAGGAAAGACGAAAGCTTGAGGTAAGGGAGCATTCGAGTTCGAGTACGGGTTTGAGAAGATGGCGGTACGCAAAAAAGAGGTGTGTATGCATGTTTGGCAACGGCTTCTGCGTTTACAGCCAGGCGCGACCAGTCAGTACCTCAATCCTCTTTCTCCTCCCCGTTTGAATACGATTTTTCGCTCGAAAGGTTCGCTGTCTTCCAGCTCGACACACCTCTCTTTACTTTCTTAAGAAAAGTATCGCGATTCTGACCGTCGAAAATCCAGCCATTTGAACCCACTCTATGTTTGATCTGGCCAGTGGCTTCTCGTTCCTCGTTTCTCTTCATCTCCAAGCATCCTCGACTGTGTTCAGAACTCGAATGCGACTATTTCCTACCTATGGTTCTGTCCGTCTTAGATTTGAGAGAACTTCGTGACTTGAGCTGGGACATTCAGCTTAACTGTCCCACCAGAAATGGCCCTCTTTCGCGGTGCCAACTGGGTCTTCGGTCTTATAAGTCTCCAGCCGAAGTTGTCTCGGAAGCGTAAGGGAGACCGCTGAGATTATCTGCTTGCACTCGCCAACCTCAAATTCTACGCGAAGCTTGCGAGACGGCTCGCATATCTTAGAATACACTCGAAGCGGCTGTGCTACGTCAAAGTTCAACTTATCTGTCGTCTCTGCCTCGTCTCACACGCGTGCTACTGTACGCGCAGCGAAAAGAAAGAGGAAATAGCGACCAGCCGCGAGAAACAGGAACTCTTGTCGACACATCTGCGGATCGCTCCCCATTCTTGGAACTGATGCGACAGAAGCCTATTGTAACCACCGTCCATTCCTCCTTCCCATCTCACTTCTAATCTAATGCAATTCATTGGTATTCCAGCCACTCGAGAACATTCTAAAGGCTTCCTCAATCATCAATCCAGCGATCAGATGTCCCTGGACGGCCGACCGCGTCGTGAGTATTCTTGAGATATTTTCAGGTCACTCTCTACAGCTCATCGCCCGTTTTCTTCGCGCGATCAGCTTCCTTCTCTCTCTTTGTAAGTTCTCTCCTTCCTTTCCATCCTTCCATTCTGTCTGCCAGGTTACCATCTGTCTCAGGTCCATTTTCATGAGAGCGCAACGATCATTTAGACTCATGATATCTCCAGCCCTTGTTCCCAATTCTACAGCTTGAGCTGTATCGTGGTCGCGCAGCGTCTCTTCCTGCGAGGAGACACGATCAATCCAGAAAGGACTACCCGAGTAAGTGGTTAACATGACTGCCTATCTCCATCTTACCTTTGAGAATGTGCACAGCCAGCGTCCTGGCAAGCTTCGAAAGACGCCTACGACCCACTGAATGGCCGTTCTACCCCATCACCTACCCAAAGTGGTGACATTGAGGTACCGACCTCTTCGTCAATGAAGGTTGGATTTGATGCCTTGTTTGCTCTACGCCGAGAACGGGGGAATAATCGGTCGTACTTCTCGATGAAGAGGATGAGCTGGCCGGTAGCCTTGACTGACAGCCTACACAAAGTATCAGCATCAGCTATCCCTCGCGTATGCGTTTCTTGTAACCGCTTCATCGAGTCCAAGCCTCTTTCTTCGTACTCCATAGTACTTGGCTCAACTTGTCAATTCTCATGTACGTTATTCTTTCTCATGAATCAATAGCATCTCTGACAGGTAGAATGCTCCCAGAAGCACCGCTTAACGCTCGCATTTGGGGTCCAACTCTGCACATCATCACACGAGACGTTCCCTTTGATACACTCAAGGTCTGCCATTGGCCGCAGTCGCTTTTCAGCGTCAAGGGCGTATGGAACGTTGCTTCTACGGCATTCCACAGTGATGCCTCGTTGTCCCTCAAACGCTCGAACGGACCATCTTCGATCCGTCTGTAATCGGTGGATGAAGCACTCCCTCTGCGGCATTGTAGAAAGAAATACGGTGGGTGGGTGGGTTGGTGTGTTCTACAGTCATCTCAAACGCTTCTAACCAATTCTACGCAGCGAGACCGAGGCATTTTACTCTAGCAATCAGGCTACCCCATGGACGCAGGTCGAGTACCCCCATTCTCTGTACGCTTCCCTCGCAGGGCCATGAAACCTATTTTCTCAAGCCACTGATACCGGTTGGAGATCTCATCTTCGGCGTTCGAATCTACTTCATGGCTTCAGACTGTACAAATATTAACCACATCACCCCCTTCGACACATCATCCCTTTCCCGCTTCCAACCCCCAATCGTTCTCGAGCTGCATACCTGCTCGTTCACCTCCATCATTCTTCGCTATGTCCTCCAACCACCCACCAAGCGCAATGCCAAATCTGCGCACGCGCGAAGATGACAATCCCCCTCGACTACCCAAGCCCACCGCCGAAAACACCAAACCCGACATCCGTGCTGCTATGTTTGGCTGTGAACATCACGGAGTAGTGGGAAAGAGGAAGGGTCGAAATCTCATCGTGAACATCGATGGGACATCCAACCAGTTTAGCGTTAAAGTACGTCCATCCTCATAGTCTCAATGCGTTCTTTACTCACGCGAAGGAAAATGTAGAGTACAAACGTTGTCGAGCTTTTCAGCCGAATCATCAAGATCGGCGGCGATGTCGAACAGCTCGTCTTCTACAACAGCGGCATTGGGACTTATGCTCGGCCATCGTTCCGATCGTTCGGCTATTGGAAGCAGGTAATTTACAACCACATTGATACCGCCATCGCTTGGTATGTTACCGCCTTCTTATCGTAGTATGACCCAATTCGTGACGGAAATGCTCTCCAGGAACTTCGAGCGAATCGTTCACGCAGCCTACAAGTGGCTTTCCGAGAACTACCAACCTGGAGACCGCATTTTTCTCTTCGGTGAGTTCTTACTCACTTCACTCATGCCAACGAAAACCATCTTACTTAAGCTTGCTGCTAGGCTTTTCGAGAGGTGCTTATCAAGTCCGTGTCATCGCCGGCATGATAGAGTTGGTTGGACTCCTCCACAAAGGAAACGAAAATCAAATTCCCTTGTACGTTTGCCTGATCATCCGAGATATATTTGTCTCATCAGTCGCCAGTGCCTACGAGCTATACGCAGCCATGACAGCTCATTCAAAACGCGGCTCAGGTCACCGAACGGAGGGGCCTGACATGTCCGACGAAGAACAGTTATGTCAGTCATTCAAAAAGTCTCTGTGTCATGAAGATGTAAAAGTTCATTTTGTCGGCGCATGGTAAGGTTTATTCATCGCATTTTCTTGCCGCGAAAGCCTGTCTGAACGGGAGCAGGGATACAGTGTCGTCGATTGGCGTGCTTCGAGGGAAATCGTTGCCCGAGACCGTGTCCGGGATGGGCCACGTGTGTCATTTCCGCCACGCATTGGCTCTGGACGAGCGACGTGCGAAATTCCAGCCGGAATATGCGAACGGTGGCAATGGTCCAGCCGACTGGACGCGTGAAGGCGACGTGAAGGAAGTGTGGTTTAAGGGAACACACTCCGACATGTAAGTGATGCCCAATGATTGATTATGTATTCAATTCGCTACGAACTCACCAGGAACTCACTAGCGGTGGTGGTAACATGTCAAACAAGTATCTGAACAACTTCGGCGACTCATTGCGATGGATGACTTATGAAGCTCGGGCGTGTGGTCTGCTAATGACCGAATATACGGGGAAATGGGTCTCGGTAGAACCGCGAGAATCGCTGACCCTGGGCTGGGTATTCTTGGAGCTCCTCCCATTTCGAGCACTATCATATGAGGGACAGGATAGCGTAACGTGGCGGTGAGCCCCTCAATTCTTGCACAATTCAGATGTTTTTCTGTTTGACTTATTCGTCTGAAGGCCGCATCTTGGACGGGCGAGAAAAATCCGACCTGGTCAGCGTATCCATCAATCTGTATTTAGCATGTCACCGTCTGCCAGCGAATTGAATAATGAGGTACTGGGCACTGAGTCCTTTTGTTAAACGATCGATTATAATGGTGATTCTTACAGGCCGGAAAGAAGATCGCTATATCAAGGAAAATCTCCCAAGTCCTCCTAAAGGTACGTCCGCGTCAAGTTGAACATTCGCATAGCAGTTGACGCAGCACCCTTACTCTAGAGAAAGACTACAGCCACGACCTACGTCCCGAAGGCAACACTACCCAAATTATTCGATCAAACGTGGGAGGCCCTCTTTTCCGAGTACCATAAATCATCGGGCAGGCTCTCAATGGTTGACATTGAGAAAGATCCCTTTATAGACGCACGACATGCGCTTACATCGTTGGCTGATGCTTGTCTCACACTTGAGCAAGATGACACGGATACGTTTGGCTTTAACACCGCCCTTGGGACTTTATCGTCTTTCTTGAATGACGATGATACCGTTTCAGAGGAGACCCGATTGGCTTCCCTCCGCGAAGTCCCTGATGCTGGAGTGACTCTTCTGAGAGCGCTTCTTGCCGCGGTGCATCACGAAACACTCGCCGCGATGACGCTGGAGCACAAGGAGACGTTGGTACGTCTCCTCTCCAAGGCGCGACTCGTTCCAACGACCGCTCGACTCCCGGCTGTTTCTCAAGTCTACCAGTGGGGCTCTGAAATTCGCCAATACCGAGATAACTTTCTGAAAGTTCTCCAACCATTTGGTGAGTAGTTTTGTCTGTAAATCAAACCACATTTAGTGATGTTCCGTGTAGCCCGCCTCGGGTATCTCAAAGAGGGGTACGATGAGATATGGAGTGTGGCTTTCTCGCTCCAGGAACCAGGACGAGTCGTATTTACTTCAAGCCCTGATGAGACAACATCCATTTTCATTTGGGACGGACTCACTCAACGGCGCGACGACATTGCCAAGGTTCAAGGGGAGTATTCAACAATCTCCCGTAATGGTTCACACATTGCCGTTGCAGATGGGAAGGATGTCAGCATCATTGACACCACCGCGCAGCCGCCCTCAACCACTGAATGTACTGACGACGAAGATCCCAACGACAGTGGCGACATCGAATCCCAATGCTTCTCCACTGACAACCACACCCTAGCAACGGGGCATCGAAATGGCTGGATCAAGCTGTGGCGACGGGAGGGAGATCAATGGGATGTGGTCAAGAGGTTCAAAGGCGGGGACAACTGGATCTATCGCCTTGCTTTCTCGAGGGGTGGCTCTCGATTGGCGTACAAAGCTTTTGGAATTTCGGTCAAAGTCTGGAATTTGGCGGACGACGCGGTGATCGAGTTGGAAGATTCTGGAGACTCGACGTCACTTGCGTGGAGTCCTTCCGGAGATCGGATTGTTTCTGGCACCAGATATGGCGGCATGAAGATCTGGAGCGCCGATCGGGGGAAGATCACGCACACGTTCCAAGCCCATGATCGCTTGATTTGGTGTCTGGCATTCCGGGATGATGGACAGGTGCTTGCGACGGGGAGCAATGATGACAGAATACGGATTTGGCGATGCGATACATGGGAGAAGATATGGGAGTTTGATGTTGGTGAAGAGGTTTTGTCGCTTGCTTTCTCGCCGGATGGGAAGCGGCTCGTATCTGGAGGTTGGAATGGTGCACTCCATCTTTGGGATGTGGACATGGGAGACGAGGAGCCTGTATATTGATCTGTCCTCTATTTATTACCTTGTACGCCGCCCATTATAATTTTGGATGAGGTTGAGCTGCAGCCTCATGTCCGACTGCGATCGAAAACGGAGACGACGACAGCACTGATACGGGTCATTGAGTTCCTTAATACTGAGCGCCTTGCTGTGGAAGGAGGGGGGGACAAAAGTACAGTTCGCGCATTGAAGTCATAATTGTCGGGTTCGAAGGTTATTCATAGTTTGCGTGCATCAATTTTCGGTGATGAAGGAACAGAGATGTACATGGGAGGCATATAGCGCCGCATACAAACATGATGGATGAAGTAGTACGAGCATGGTACAACTAAGTACGGGGGGCGGCACCAGGGACGTTACGCCTCTCGCGCCGTGGGCGGTCCTGTGATGCGAGAACAGGGTTGACGATCGTGACAGGGATGTCGGCGAAGTTGAGCGCGACGAGGAGGTCCTACATCATCATACGCTTCAATACATACACATACGCGGAAAGTAACAACGGGAAACGCACCTTGGTATCGCTATCCACCTCCAATCCACCAACACTCGCGCTGACGTCCAACGCCGACACTTCGGGAACGTAGTTATCCTTGCGTTCACGTTCCTCCTCCTGGAGCTTGAAGGAGATACCACGGACGGGGCCCTTTTGGATACGCTTCATCAGATGGGTCGTGAAGCCGGCAATTTTGTTGCGGAGGCGCTTGGAGGGGACGACGGCCTAAAGCAGTATTTGAATTGAGTTATGTAGGATACGTGGGTGGAGGAGGAGGGGGGGGTACGTACGACTTCATCGATAATACGCTTGTTGGTGTGGAAGTCGAGGGTGAGGCGGGGGTAGCTAGATTGCAGCAATCACAAAGCCTTCGTTAGACAAAGTCGGAGGATCGGTACGACGAGGAGAGGGTGCTTACTACTTCTCAATCAACACACGAGAAGCCCTCTTCGTTGTCTTGGTGCGAACACGGCCCTACAAAACAGACCATCAGCATTCTATCCTCCCTCGTCGACATTCTGTCTATCGACGACAACAGCGGCGAAGGGGTCGACGTACCATCTTGCGGCGATTTTAGGAAAGTTGGTTGGGGAGCGGATTTGGTGGAAGGACGTTGAGGGCGTTGGGTATGATGAGTAAGCACCTTCTGCCCCGCAAGAGAGTTTCGGAGTTTGCCGATGTGGCGGACACAAGCTGTACAGTTTTAACCTTCCAAATTTGGACTTTCTCGACGCCACACTGATCCCCCCCATCAACAGAGGCAGACTTCAAGTTTTTCTGCTCTCCTCCTCCTCCTGGTACCGAAGTCGCCCTTCCGCTCGCCTGTAAGGTTGGTATCCCTACACACCCGTTTTCCTTCCCCATGGCTCTCGAGCATGGTGATGGTGGAACTCGTAGTGCTCGCTCGCCCATCTGAATCGCGCTGTGACCAGTGCGACACTCAGATTGGGTTCCATTCGATGCTGATTCTGTGCACGTAGTAAAGTCTTCGACCTTCCTCAAGAACTCGTAAACGAAAATGGTCCGCGTATCTGTCCTCGTACGTCCCCCTCCTCCCTCCTCCGTCTGTTTGGTTTGGATGGTATGCTGATTGGATTTCTTGTGTAGAATGACTGCTTGGTATGTTTCCTTGCGACCTACGCAATAAGGGATGGATGTTAATGTGGTTGGTGGTGGTGTAGAACAACATGGTGAACGCTGAGCGCCGTGGAAAGCGTCAGGTTCTTGTGAGGCCTTCGTCCAAGGTCGTCGTCAAGTTCTTGAGCGTTATGCAACGCCATGGTGAGTCCCCATCGCACTCATCCTCTTCCTATCCCCCTTCCCCCCTACCAATTGCGTACCATGAGCTTGGACATGGTGGATGTTTGATGGATGGATTGGATGTCCTCGGAGTTATAACTACGGTCGACGATTTATGCTCCTACTCGTCGCTCGTTTTAAGGCTCCGATATAGCGACATGTCGCTCGATACCAATACACCATCCCTTCCCGCTACCTCCCCTCTTTGGGGTGTTAGCGGTTTTGGTTGGGGTGTTCACTGTAGCGACGATATTCCCTCCGCATCTTCCCATTCTCCATATTCAAACGTTTGTTGGTTGTTGACCGTGATTACTGACGCACCTTTCTCGGATGCATAGGCTACATCGGTGAATTCGAAATCATCGACGACCACCGTTCCGGCAAGATCGTCGTGCAGCTTAACGGCCGCCTCAACAAAACGGGCGTCATCTCCCCCCGCTACAACGTCCAAGCCAACCAGATCGAGTCGTGGGTCAACTTGTTGTTACCTGCTCGTTCGTTTGGGTATATCATCCTCGTACGTTTCTCTATTTTCCCTTCTTCTTTACCCGTGGAATGCGATGTTGATCGTGTTTGTGTTGTAGACTACGTCGTCCGGCATTATGGACCACGAGGAGGCTCGTCGTAAGAACGTTGGTGGAAAGCTTTTGGGTTACGTCTACTAGGCACCATGTACTCCATCCTGTACCACCTTCGACACAAAATCCCGTGCTGTTATGTGAATCCGATGTTATGTCGTACTAGCCTTCACACCCTGTGTTCGTCCGTCTGTGGGTACGGCGGTGCGTAACTCATGTCTGTGATCCATCTACTCAGTAATGTAGGTTAGACTGGCACCGTTACTTCGGTCATGAGTTGAGATGGAGAAGAAGCTTGTGAGGGGGTCCCCTCTTGATGCAACCCCTTCGAAGCCATGGACTTTTTCGCATCTGTGCTGACAAGCTTCGGTGTCCTTAGGCTAGGCGAGGACTTCGCCGGATGGTTGGTGTCCTGTCGCAAGGTATGTGCGCCGTTTGTCGTTCATTATTTCGTGAAACTCATATGCAGGGATAGTGGACAGGATATCATACACACGGACGCTACGGGGACCATGGGTAGGAACGACGTCCGCGTTGACTTGCTCATCCGGAAACTCAGAGTTTTATGCTCTGTCGTGATAACCAGCGCACAACAGAGATCGTCCTGCGATGGGTGAAAACCGTGCGTACCGCCCTTTACTTTTACTCCAAAGCATCAAGCTCAAGTCCTAGAGTAGAGTCGGTCTGCTTGTTCTTCTCAGTCGTTCGTCCGACAGAATATCAATATCATTTATTGACCAATGCGAGCATCCACATATAGAGTAGGCTGTTTGGTGTCGACGGTCTATCCTGCCGCAAATTCCGCATCAACGGGCGGCTCCGCATATGGTTGGATCGTGCCTGCGCAGGCAACAACTTCGCTTCCTTCCTTCACCTCTTGAGATTACTGTCGTAGTTTATGAACTAGGGAAAATCCACTTCGTCTGACTCAACGATCATGCATGATACCATCCAGCACGACTCATCACCTGATCGCTGCGTTTGCAGATTCGAAGTACGCCCCCCCGAGTCTCTTTCGTATGCACCGTTTATCGCCAGATCTCAACCAATTTCGCAAGTAGAATACATGGTCCTCAACAGGGACGCCCGCTGGAAGCCGGGACTTCGAATAATCGAACGTGATTTCCGAGCCGTTGTAAGGACTGTTGACTCTGCTTGTGCGATTTGGGTCATTCTGGGCTTGTTCCCAGCAGACAACTCGACTGCGTGCGACCCCATACGAAGCGAGTATTCTACGATTTAGCCGTCTTCTCTCTTTTCGATAACGGCTCGGATTGGCCAGAGAGGGAACAGCAATGTTGATACGTTTTCGCCGATCTCTGAGTCTGCCCAGGTTGTTGGATTCGATTGACTAATTCTTTGTTCTTCGGTCACATCCACGAGGTCCAACGGTTGACTGATCGTGAGTTTCTCCTTCTCCTTACCTATGTGTACGTATACTCCATCTCCTGCTCCTACGGTCTTGTCTTCTCAGGCTTCGTCCCCCTCCCATGCGCGACTCACCACATTCAAATCAATGTGGTCAGAGCTTCTTTCACATGACGCTCCTGCGACATGGACTACCTTCCTACTTCGATGGTACCGACCTCAACGTATGCAGCAGTGGCAAGTGCTATTGGCCATGTTCCCGGAGTTCCTGTCGCCATGAGAGCTTTTCCAAGCCGTCGAGTACAGGTCCTGCTCGCAGCTTGGTAACTTTGAAGTTCGAGAGTACATGGATCCTGTGTGCTCGCCCACCTTTGGTCTTCAACGTCCAACAGCTGTGCCCTTTACTTTGGGGTACCACGTCAATAGTGACAGCGGCGTCTGGGTATGATAAGGACAAGAAACTCAGACAAGTCGACTCGGGAAAACTTCTTAACTCCCTTTTCCTATACGCATCCTTCGCTTCGTTCACGAACGACAGAGGCGAATCGTTCCTCCGACAGACGTGTTGGTATCATCCATGTCCATCATTTCAAGCTCCAACCGTTTGACTTTCGCAATCATGTGTGTTTCAACTTTTCAAGTTGGATGAGTACGTATGATAAATCTAGAGGAGGGTACGTTCGTGACGCCGTAAGTTCGGTTCCTTCCTTCTTCTACAGTGACATAGTGACATAGTGACATAGAATAGAGTAGATCGTCTTCGACTGGATGGACGGCCGCTCGAAACCGACGGTCTAAAAATCGAATTTGAAGGCAACTCACTTCTTCCCTCTCAAGCGAATATTTTGCGAGTCCGAGTCGTTGTATTTGAGGACAAACGACGGAGGATTGTTTTGTTGGAGAGGATTATACTCTAGAGTGTAACTCTCCCTTGTCCATCGTCGACGTTGGGGATTCAAAACGTCTGCCGTTAGTCTGCGTGGCGGGAAGGACATCGAGTGTGTATTCTACCTCTACGAGTTGTAGAGTACTATTAATCCTGACCAAAGTGAGGAGCATCGCTTACTGATCCGTTTCTTGTCCTCCTTGTTACGAAAGGGATTGTTCGTATCCGTCTTCACGTTAGTACGAGAGCAAGACATCCCCGCCTTCAAGTCGCTTGCTCATTGTAAGCTGTAAATGAAACGGAACAGTCGGTCTTCACTCTCGTGGCGCAATTCTCCAGCCGTTGGAACGCTCAGTACTCTATACTCTATGGATTGATTTTTCGTGCTGGCCTAGTGGATTCAGGTCACGCTCCGTGTAGATTACCTCGAAGTACATTTAGTTAGTAAACGTAGCTTTTTAAATTGTTTTTCGGTGAGTTCCTGTTAAATAAACAGGCGGGGAGAGCATACGAGCACTCTGCGTATGCGTCCTGGACATAGTGGAAACTGAGTACTTAAAAGGAGACACCCCTGAGCTCCTGATGAACGGAGTCACATGTGCACGGACCCGCGGCTTCTTTTCCCTTTCTTTCCCAAACGCCCATCATCCATCGTCGTCTCCTCGTTGATCTTTGTCCTCCTCCACCACCACCGACTCCATCACCACTGCGACAACAACTACCTCAATCTCTAAATTAAACCACTTGGAACGTAGGAGGAGGAGAAATGGCTGATAATGATGGACATGAACATGCGCCTCCCCAGGAGGATGTGAAACCTGATACGGAGCCTCAGCCTAGTCAGACGATTAATATCAAGGTTCGTTGTATTCCTTTTTGCACCTTTGTGATTGCTAGGGTGATGATGGTGGTGGAACGGATGCTGATCTTGTCTTTTTGTGATTGTAGGTCGTCTCATCGGGAGGAGAGGAAGTTTTCTTCAAGATCAAGAGGAGTACGAAGCTTACGAAGCTGCAAGGGGCGTATGCGAATAAAGTGGGGAAGGATATGGGGAGCATTCGGTGCGTTCTTCGTCTTGCTTTCTCGTTCATCGCCATCTCCTCCCCCCTCCTCCCTCTGCCGTCTTTGTGTTCTGTGTTTTGTGTTTTGAGCGCCCAAATTTTTGGACTCTCCATCCCCACCCCCTCTCGAGGTTTCATTGCGTGCGATATATTGGACTTGGAGCTGACTATGGTGTGGTGGGTTGTAGGTTCTTGTATGATGGACAGCGGATAGGTGATGAGGATACGCCGGATTCGTTGGATATGGAGGAGAATGGTCCGTGCGCGCTTTTTTTGTGGTCTTTGTTTCCTTTTTGGCTGATCGTCGGTTTGTGGTGGTTGGGTGGTGATAGATACGATTGATGCGATGATTCAACGTGCGTACCTCTCTCTGTGTTTAGTCCTTCGCCCTACCCTCTGCCCACCTGCTCGGAGGGTGGTGTATGCTTGTATTCGGACCCCTTTTCTGACTTGCGGTGTTTTTTTTCAGAGGTCGGCGGATCGTGTGGGCGACGCTGTTACTGTTAGCCCCACTAACCGCACCGTTCCCGTGTCAACATTCCTTCGTCAATGCTTCCCTATCATCATGTACTCATCATGTACGATTTTGCTTGTCCTTCTGCGGACGTCTTGGTTTCACGGAGGAGGGGAGTTGAAGGAAGGAGATGTTTTACTGGTAGACAGATGAAATTGTGCATGTACAACCTCCCAACCGCGTCCGCTTTATCATCCACCCTCTTTGCTCGTTGTCGTCGTCGATGGCGGCTACGGCGCTCAATTTTTGATGCTCGAAGATCGTAATGATGCCCTTGTTCTATTTTTGTCCAAACTACGAACGCGTATTCAACTCACTCCACCACCACCACCACCACCACCACCACAACGATAACATCCTCTTCGTTCTCCCTCGCTGTCGACACCGACAGACACGACGCCAAGACTATGATGATCTGTATATGCGAATTAGGCTTTCCCCGCACTCGATCTCTAGCCGTTAGCGCCGAGAGGCTAAAAAAATTCCATAACGACAAATTACAAATTTTCTTTTTTCTTGCTCTTTTTTTCTCCTCCCTTGGTCTTTGCTCGGATGCCCCTCCTCTCCGCTCATCTGGTCATAGCATCTCGTGTCGCGTGTATCACTCTCCGTTCTCCTGAAAACGACTGTTCTTCGACGCGTCGCACGTGGATCGTGCATTCCGCGACTGGTTACGCGGTGTAGATATGGATTTGGTTGTCGGTGTGATGAACGCGCCGCCCCTTCCTACTCCCTCTACCCTACCGACTTTCGACGCGTTTTATGGGCTTGATTTCGCTGATGAAGATGCTGAAGGAGAGGAAGATGTGGATTTGGATGATCTGGAGCTCAAGTACCCCGAGGACGCGCCTACGGCTCTGCCTGCCTTACCTACCCTCGATCCCAACATGGATTGGGATAAGGATGTGGTCATGGACGTGGATGTGGATGTGGACGCGGATGAAGACTTGGTTTTGGCCTATCCTGAAGAGGATAATGGACTTCCTACCCTCGACGAGGTGTGTTTCCCCACTTTTTCTTCCTTTCGTAGTTGTCTTACCGCGTTGGTTCTAGATGCTACGCGGCTCGATGTCCCCTCTGTCTACACCACCAGAGTCTCCCCCTTCGAGTCCGGAGATCCCGTTAGCTTCGTTACCCTCCCTTCATACATCTCCGACGCGTCCACGTCCACGCGTAGATGTCAGGAAACCGATTTTGCCAAAGAGGGGACGACCGCCGAAGAAACGACGTCGTCTTGGTGATGAGAGGAACGATGTGAATGGGGATGGGAGTGGGAGTGGGGTGGTGGGGAAGCCGCAGGTGCTTGGGCTGGGGTCGTGGTTGGGGATGGTGTCGAGGAGGCTTGCTGGACGGGTGTCTCACCCTGCGACGCGTCCTCAGGCTGAGGTTCTCGGAGGGAAGAATGGTGCGTGGGTGGAGAGGGCGATGAATGTCGTGGCTGATGGAAAGTTGGCAGGGGTAAGGAGGGGAAAGGGAGGAAGGGATGTGCTGGGGGAAGACAAAGACCGTGAAGGGGGAGCTCGTCCACCTATCAAGATTCGCATCAAGATACCGTCGCGGTTGAGGGACAAGACAGGACCTCCTCCCTTTCCCTCTACGTCGTCCGATGCGTCACCGATAGTACCATTGGTGCCAGCATCCCCCTCCCATGCGCGTCCACCAACACCAGCACCAACTCTTCCCTCTGTCCATCCTCCCTCGCGACTATCTCTTACACGCTCTTCAGAGGAAACCCGTTGCCCACCGTTGAACGCGCTACCTCCATCCGATCCATTATCTCCTTCTATATGCAAACCGCTCGCGTCCTCTCCGTCCAAATCAAGCTCGACGTCAACATCGTCTCCATTGGTCTCACCCCCTCCTAGTCCCAACCGTCCTCTCGATATCCCACCCACCACCGCTGATCACAAAGTCGAGCACCCACCGAAGACAAATCCTTCGAGCACGCGCGATACCCCTTGTCTCCGATTTCATGCCCACGATGAATCGTCGTTGGAGGTGTTGAAGAAGACGAAGAAAGCGGAGAGGGTGGATGCGAAGAATGTGGATGGGAGTAAGGAGGGACAGAAGGTGGTGCGGTTCGCGGAGGAAGATGAGGTTTGGGAGTTTCAGAGTGGGAAATGGGTGGCTTGTGCGTCGTCGCAGCCGTCGCAGCCGGTCCCGGGGACTCTGGAAGATACAGTCGCGGATGCTTCGAGACTACGACCGTCGTCCGATCCTTCTCCCTCCCCACTATCTCATCCCTCTCCCTCTTCTTCTCCACCGTCTCTATCTCCATCATCTACTCCTCCACCCCCTCGGCTACGACGACGCTCGTTATCAAGGAGCGGTCCACGGCACTTTGAGCCTACCCAGCTCGTGAAGGAGTATATCACCTCTGATGTGTTGGTCGAGCAGCTACGCAAACAGTTGAAGGACTATTTGGATACGAGGGAGGTGTGGGATCAGTGGATGAGGTGGAGGTGTGCTCGTTTGGAGGCGATGAGAAAAGAGGCGAGCGAGAGGGAGAGGGAACGGGAAAAGGAGAGGGAGAAGGATAGAGATGGCAGTGTGGGTCGGGAGGGAGATCGTGGTGGAACAAGCATTGCGGCTAGGAATGTGGAGAAGGGGATTGTGGGGGATTCACCGCGTGTGCTTTCTGCGAAGGTCGAGCGACAGAAAGAGGTTGGGGACCTACCGTCTATGACGGTACGAGGAAACGCCGCCGATGCCAACTGTATCAGGCCCATCGAGAACGCGAACAAAACAAGCGGTATACCTACTCCTCCACCTTCCATTCGCCGTCACCACCACCATCATCACCCTCATCTACCACCGCGTATATCCCAATCTATGTTTCAGACGCACCCGCCGAGCACGAACTTACCGCCTTCCAGTCGTATGATTGTCGCTGCAACCCCCGCTATACGACCTACACGCGATGACGATATCCTCCCTCCCAACCTGCCCTCCATCTCGTTGAGGAATCGGATGCGGTGCGTAACGCATCCTTCGTTACCGATACTTCGTCGACAACAGCAGCAGCAGCAACACCTTCGACGAACGGATCACGGTTTGCCATCGAAGACACCGCTTCGAGCGACAATCTCGAGTAAGACGCATCCCTCCACACCTCTTCCCCGCTCGCTTTCCTCTCTTTCCCCCCTTCCTCCCCACTTACGCCACGCTACGCAGTTCGCTTTCATCGGGTCATTCACCATCATCGCTCCCCTACTCAACCTCCACGATTCCGCGTCCACGTCCCGATCGTCTTCATCATCGAAGAAAGGGAAGGCAAAGACAAGTTTCGCGTCCGTGGCTTATGACGTCTCACGGCGCGTCGACCGGCTTGCGGATGTACTCAAGCCTCTGCCTGTTCCGTTCGAGTCGGTGGGAAGAGGGGATAAGGAAGGAAGGAAAGTTAGTTGGAGGTTACGACGCAGGTACGTTTTTTCTTTTGACTTGCCCCCGAGGCCACGCTGATCGTTGACTAGGTCGTTCGTTACTACATGTAACTGTGGCTGCGGCGACAGTGTCCTTTCGTTTCGTTACACCTGGTCTCTTCCCCCTCTCCTTTCCCATGCACGGACTCACGTACCTACTGATCTTCGTCATGCTACCTCACCTACCGCTGCTCAATTATCTTGTCCCCCATCATCACCCCACATATCACTGCCGTCATCTTACGCTACCATACACCTTTCTGTCGATGTGATGAACGACATGTCTCATCGGCTCATTACCGGACAGAAGTATTTTGTTAAATATGTACTGCTTCAATAATGTCTACGCTATTTCCATGGTTGCTTGAACATATACTATGATGCTCTATGTATGCGCTCATCTGGGTGAGTCGTTTTGCTGGTAGGGGTTGCAGATTAGTTATCCAGTCAGCTGTGGGGAAAGGTAGGCTTCCAAATGCTGTACATCTTGTCATCGTGCCTAATTCCCTCATGGGGCAATGGCAGCGCGAGCTACAAATCTTTTTTCGAAAAGGCACCGTCGATATCCTTATCTTTCCCAACGCATCCGTTGACATGTACCCATTCTTCTACTCCGACAGTGGTGACTGGAAGGGCGCCAAACATGAGCCTATCCGCCGTATTATCATCATATCTCATTCCGTGAGTAACTTAGGGTTATATAGCAAGGAATCTGTACTGGGAGACCGCATATTCCCCTAGGGGTGATTTACTTAGAAAAATTCTTATTCAGGATGCACCCCTACCGCCATATATACACTAAGTCATGAGTAAAGACAGGTGTAGAGACAGGGAGAGAGGCATGTAGGCGGCGTGCCATGAGGTGTACAGATGGCATGAAGACATGTTGTATGTGAATGACACACCGACTAAAGTCGCGGACAGACCTAAAGACACCTTGAGACACCCATGGATACACTGATGGCCTTCTTAGAAGCCCACTGTGTGTGTGTATGTGACTGACCTTTCTTACTGACAGCAGAATAGATGTACATCCTTAAAGACAGCTTGAGACACCCATGGATACACCCATGGCATTCTTAAAGATGACTCAAGACACCCATAGATGCATACATGGCCTTCTGAGAAGCCCACTGTGTGTGCATGCGACCGACTGACATACTGGAGGTAACTGATGGCGGGACAGGTGTGTATATGGACGACTGACTGACATACAGACTGAAGTGACTGACCTACCTGAATACTGGTGGCGGAAGCCATGAATACACCCATGGCCTTTTGGGAAGCCCACTGTATGTGTATACATGCGACCGACACTACTTTGAGCACGACACCTACCATCTTGACTGGAGAGACTGAGAGCAGGATGGATGTATACACCCATGACCTTCTGGGAAGCCCGCTATAGGTATATGCGACCGACTGGCGTACTTAAAGATGGCT
>BEWF01000653.1:0-45249 GCA_002583695.1 Pleurotus salmoneostramineus | reverse complement strand
TCGCTTGGCGCCCGTGCTGGATGAGACGAACTGCGACCAGGACGAGGGTAATGGGGGTATGAGTCGTTGAGAGGATGGGAGGCTGTGTTGCTCTGGCTAGCTAGTGGGGCCATCGTCGAGAACCTGCTCTCCTCCCATGAGAAAGGATAAAGAGGCGGCTGTCTGAGACGTGAGCCTGAGGCTCGCCCGGGTTATGCAGATCTTCTGTTCGTGCCAGCGCCGTGTTGCAGTCTCCAGTCTTCAAGCTTCTTCTTCTAGACCACTTGCACCAATCCCAAACCGATCCTCCCTCTACCCGACATCCCCGCAAACTCGAACCATCCGAGAAACCTGCCCTAAACTTTCCAACTTCCCAGATCTTCTAGCCCGACGACGACGAAGGGCTTAACAGAGATATTGATGTAGTTACATTGTGAGCGTAGAGCTGCTGGTGCAGGGATACGAGGTGGGAGGAGTTGGAGCCTAAGGGAAAAAATAGGTTTGTCAGACGAAGAACGGAGAAAGAAAGTAATCCTTTCACGCACCAAGGCACCGATGCCGCTATCAGCAACTTCGAAGAGCCATGATATTGACTCCGAGGTGTCGAAAGGCAGATAGGGAGAGCATGGAGAAGGGATTTCGAGGTGGGGGAGACGGTAGACAGGAAAAAAGAGCTATTTGGTGGTGCTTGGCTACGGCGTCTGAAATTTGAGTTTTGATTTCTGACGCTTTTCCCTCCTGCCTGCTCTCGCCTGCTCGTACTCGGTCTTTCTGCGCCATATCTGGGTCAGATTTCTTCAGGAACCCTTCACATCCATCGTACTGGAATTAAGAGACTTGATATATCCGTATCATTATACGCAAGTTCGCGCAAATGCTGCGATTACTCTTTCACCCTCGCCCATCCATGCATCTGTTTCTGTATTCCTCATGTCAATTACTTTACGGACCGACTTGCCTATCGTCGATGTCAACGCTCAGCTAATTTTCCCTACAAAGAACGCATCGTGGCTTTGGTTCAGCCGCCCGTACGAAAGCTATCTACTCGTGCCCACCCCAGCCTAAGGATAGCTGAAATGGCCATGAGCATCAGGGAAATTTCTTCCTCGTTGCTTTATCTCGACGCCACGATCAGAGATATACGGCGGTTCTCAAGTTCCGTTCGTCTTGAAGTCACCCTCAGTCTCCCTACTGAAACGCTCGTGAAGCTACCCATGACCATCGTCCGGTGCTCTGTAATACGCGATTTTCATTTGTCTATCTTCTCATATGTATGTCGTTCTCATGCCATCTCTTGCCTCATGTCCCTCCCTTATCAACCTTTCTCCTTCGAACCCAGCCAAATTTTCGAACGATGCACTGATGATGAGCTGTAGGATCCTGGTTTCCAGGCCTCTCCGACCGAAGGGACTGGTAGCTCGCCGCGAGACAAATTCATGAAAATACCCCCCTGTGTACCTCGATTCCTCTATGTCCTCAATGATAATTATTGCTCAAGATGCCTGGCTTGGCCCGTCTGATTTCCAATAACCGTTCTACCGTAGAACGGTCTCATATCAAACATGATTATACTCAGGTACTTTCGGATTCCGGGTGGATGAGGCTTCTATTCACCTGATGCCTCGTGTTCTCCCTCTGTAAAGCCAACGAATCGCTTTGCTTTTCCGAGGTTACTGGCGCTGTTGTAGTCTCTAGCCGTCGTTTTCGCTTGATGGGCGAATTATGGGATGCATATGGCAAGTAGTCCTCTTCTTTCCTTTGTTCCACCTCCAATGTCTTGTCCTGCACGGTTTCGACACGATCGGCTCGCACTAATCTCACTTTGGAGAGACTTTTCCCCTTGGACCAATGCTTTTGACAGGAATTCTGACGCTACAAGTGGATTCCAAGCCACGCGTTTGGGGTGCCTCTATTGGCGAAAATGCACGAGTTTGATGCAGTCTCTAATGCTTCGAGCCCTGTCAGTCCCAGTCTTGTACTATCTATCTTATTGGCCTGTCTGACCTTCGGCTTTTCACAAGGATGTGAACGCGAAGATTCCTTCCAAAGTCGTTCCTTTTGATTAGGAAAGATGCGGTCCATTAGACACGATCATGATTACCCCCACTTGTCTCCACTCGTGAGCGTCAAACGAGCCGTATAAATGAGTTGCTCGAACTTGAGATGTCACCGGCACCCTACCAACTCCTCGGTATTCACATTTCCGGCGCCGTGGCCTCCGTTCACCGCCTCTAATGGCGTCTCGCACGCCCAAGATTGAGAGGCTGAGGAACGACGACCCAGCCACTAACACCGCAGACACAAAGTCTCGACCCACTCAACGAACGTCCTGTGAACATGCAGATGATGCACGCAACTTGGTTCTGAACCTCGACTGTACCGCGAACCAATTCAGCAAGCGAGTAAGTTTTGAAAGTCCCTCCTCGTTCTTCTGTATATTCTAAGTTGCTTCTACCATCCCCTCTTTAGTCCACCAATGTTGTGGAGATCTTTAGCCGTCTCATCAAGGATCGGAAACGCCAAATGGTCTACTACGATAGTGGGATTGGCACATATGCACCACCATCCTTTCGGTCACTCAGCTACATCAAGCAAGTTCTTGATCATGCCATTGATACGGTGATCTCATGGTATGTACAATGACTGACCCTAAATCACTTTATTGCTAATCCCTTGGTCAGGAACTTTGAGAAGATTGTCCACACCGCCTATGAATGGCTATCTGAGAACTACGAGCCCGGCGACCGTATTTTTCTCTTTGGTATATTACTTTATTCCTCTCACGACACGCGAGTCCACGATTTGGCTGACTTCAGTCTAGGATTTTCACGGGGAGCATGCGAAGCTCGAGTCATCGCGGGTATGATTGAAACGGTGAGAGCACCTGTATGGATTCCCTCGCATTGCTGATCATCGATCTCCGTGTTGTGTCCTAGGTTGGACTCCTCCACAGGGGAAACAAGAGGCAAATCCCCATGTACGTAAACCCTTCCCTCTTCTCAGTGATGGTCTCAATAATTGACACAGTGCCTATGAGCTTTATTCGTCGGTCATGGAAAACAGCGAACACAGTGAGCCTCCCAATGCGCCGTTGACGACAAGCAATCCTTCAGGAGCAGCAATAGACGGAAGGCAAGCTTCGGACCTGCCAGAAACACTTGAAGAGCATCATGATAAAACCAAAAACAAACCAAAGAAATCGTCGAAGTCCGCCAGAAAAAGAAGGAAACAAGCAAAGCTTTGTCGTCAGTTTAAGAACTCCCTCTGTCACGAGAATGTCAGGGTCCACTTTGTCGGCGCGTGGTAAGCAGCTGCATTGTGACTTCAGCCCTGAGATTGTGTCTGGAATGGGACATGTCTGTCACTTCCGCCACGCACTTGCCCTGGACGAGCGACGCGTAAAATTTCAACCAGAATTTGCTAACGGTGGGCTGGGTAGGCAGGAAGGAGACCGAGGAGATGTCAAGGAGGTTTGGTTTGCTGGGTCTCACTGCGACATGTTTGTTATTCTACGTTCACTTTGTGTTGTGATCCTTCGACCTAACTTTGGTCCAATAGTGGTGGGAGAAGTATTTGGAATGGGGATTTGAAACATTTTGCGCCTGCGCTGCGATGGATGACCTATGAGGCTATGGCCCATGGCCTTCTCATGAAGCGATACGAGGCCGGATGTTCCCCTCGCCCACTCACCAAATCGTTAACGGTGGCGTGGAGAATCCTCGAAATCTTCCCATTCCCGTCACTTACTTATCAAGATGCAAATAGCACTACTTTGATGTACGTCGCCTCGTCACTTTGGGTGTCATCTAACTGAACTAAACAACCCTCTCAAGGCCACATCTCTGTGCTAGCAGGAAAATTCAGCCCGGACAACTTGTCCATCAGTCCGTTTTTACCAGACCACAAACCGTGACTGATTCTCATTCTGAACCCGACTCTGACTCCGACTCCGAGTCCAATGCAATACGTGAGCCTCGAGGATTTCTTGCCCGCTTTGTCAAGCGGCGCGCAACCATAACCGCAACCGCGTCTCACTCCGTACTCGAGTCCACCACAACTTCTGCCTCCGGGTCCAATGCACCACCTCAACGACTTTTTTCTGGCATCTTCAGACGGCGTGTCATGCTCACTGCAGCTGAATCTGACCCGGAACCTGGCTCTGGGTCTCAGTACGGCCATGATGCATCACGTAAATCTCAGGGATTTTTCCCCCGCTTTGCCAAGCAACGCGCAAAATGCTACCTCCCAAAAGCCATGCTTCCTCCGGCATATCCAGATTCTTGGGAGGACCTGATGGATAAAGACCGTGACCTAAATATAGTCTCGATTGTGGAGAAAGATCCATTTGAGAACGCTTCATATGCCCTCTCGCTTCTAGCAAATGTCTCTGCCAATCTGGCCACAAAATGGGGGCAGCTCCCTGCGATCATGACAACTCTGCACCCATTTGCAACTGACGGTGCGACACTTTTTAATTAAACACTCACAGTATCTCACCCTCCTCTAGACACACAGCAGCGTGCATCGCTTTTGGAGGTACCCTATGCGGGAAAGATCCTGCTAGACTTCGTATGCTTGGCTGTGTGTAACCCCGAGTTGCATATCTCAGAGGATTCCAAGGAAACATTGATACGACTGCTTGCCCAAACATGGTTACTTTCCAGACCGCTTCCGCCACCCACCTCATCACACTTGACACCATCCAGAGTGCGCAAATGGGGTTCACAGGTTTCCAACCCTGGTAGAAATGACTTGATTATGATCCTTCAACCATTTGGTGAGGTTGTTTCATCTGTGAAACAAGCCGCCATTAATGCTGTTCATGTAGCTCACCTTGGCTACCTCAAAGAGAAGTACAATTATATAGTAGAGAGTGTGGCCTTCTTGCTTCAGAACCCAGGGCAAGTCATATTTACCTCAAGCCCTGACGAGACAACAACCATTTTTATTTGGGATGGATCCGCTCAACCTTCTAAGGAAATCGCCAAGGTTCAAGAGGGGTATTCAACAATCTCCCGAGACGGTTCACACATTGCCGTTACAGATAGGGAGGATGTCAGCATCATCAACACTACAAAACAGCCGCCCTCAATCATCAAATGTACTGATGCTGGGGATCTCAATGACAGCGGCACCATCTGGTCTCTGGCCTTCTCTGATGATAACCAAACCCTAGCAATGGGGCATGATGATGGCTCGATCAAGTTCTGGCAACAGGAGAGAGACCGATGGAAGGTGTTCAAGCAGTTCAAAGGCGGCAACGGCTGGATCTATCGCCTTGCTTTCTCGAGGGATGGCACTCGATTGGTTTTCAAAGCTGAACCCACCAAAGTGTGGAAATTGGCGGACGACGCGGTGATCGAGTTGGAAGATTCTGGAGACTCGGTGTCACTTGCGTGGAGTCCTTCCGGAGATTGGATCGTTTCTGGCACCGGCAATGGCAGCGTAAAGATCTGGAGCGCTGATCGGGGGAAGATCATCCACACGTTGAAAGCCCACGATGAAGCAATTGACTGTCTGGCATTCCGGGATGATGGACAGGTGCTTGCAACGGCAGGCGTATAAGATGATCTAATACATCATTCCCTAGTATTTCATGTATGAACGTGATGTATTTCGCACTTGAATTCAAGGTTGGCTTACTGTGATGTATCACCTTGTGCTATTCCTGGTAGCTTCCACACCTTCCCTGTCATCTAGCGCGACCTCGATTCGTCGTATCCGCATGGGTATAGGAAGCTCCTCGGCATTGATCATCGACCGTGGTGTGATGGATGGCGCGGACAATGTTATGACAGTTCTGACAAACATACCGTAGACGGTGAATATTCCGGACAGGACGGAATTGGAATTGAGACAATCGGGATGAAATTTAATAGGCATGAGGATGTACCTCAGTTTCCTGTAGAGGACGTAGGCGGAGAAGAATACTAGAATGAATTCATAGAAAGTGGACAGTGCCGTGTGTGTGCGATTCCAGATAAATCTCGTCCCGGACCCAGCGCGACTCATGAGTCTGGGAGGATGTGTCAAGTCTAGCATCCGTTGTGACTTGTCGGTTTGAACTGTGTAGGACGTGTTCCTTAGTAAGTACGGAGCCTTGAAGCCTTCGGATTTGGCTGAAACATACGGACCGTGTTTTCCAACATACCCTTATTCACATATGCCCTCTCGCTGCCGCACCTAGCAGTGACCTTTATACACTCCCATCAAGTTCTTCTCCTTCCCTGGTCTATTATCTGACGGCCGCAAGATGTGTAACCGAGATTTGAAAGAACATAGCGCCAAGCAGTGTAGATTAGACTTCTGTTGAATGATTGTGGGTTGCATTTTAAGCGCATTTTAAGCGATGGCATCTTTGTGTTTGAGTGTTCTACCAGGGTTTTAAAAGGATGAGCAGTTGGATATTTGCCACCAATACTACTGACATGTGTTGAAGGGAGAGGCTAGGGTGATGAGAACGAGGACCTGGGAATGCGTGAGTTACGTGGAAAATCAAAGTGCACGGTCTGACCTTTAATGGTTCTGACTTTAATTCAGTAGGGCTGTTTCCTTCACGTGAAGTGGAGCGACGTCTTGAATATGGGTGACCGCGAGGCTTTTGATGACGACCAGCGATTTCCTGGATCCAGGCAGAGGGTACGAACATTGTAGAAGAGATGTTTGGTGACACCGAGCACAGGGGCGCTCAGTTCTAGGCGCCCGACGATCGAGGCCAATTACTACCGATGAACGTTGACGTTGAATGGCGACCACTACCATCTTTCACACAAATTGAAAGTTTCAAAACCCCATCCCCGTCGTTATCATTGAATATTGATTCCCGGTACTAATCAAACTAGAGCACGAGCGCATGAGCCCGCGTCCAAGTGGGTTCCAACAAGGCCTATGGCCAAAGCGCACGAACTTCGCACCGCAATCAGAACAAAATCCCAAAGCACATGGATGGATTCTATACCCATATCTGAGATGCCCGCGCTGCACCTCCGTTCGTGGTCTGAATTATGTCCTGAAGCACGATACTGAGGAGAACGTACAGGGATTGAAAGGCTCCTCGCTAGGGCTACCACATTGTTGGGGCTAATCTATTTGTCGTGGTAGATCTCGCGCTTCAAAGTCACGGCAGATGATGGGGAGGAGTCATTCAAACGGGATGGCGTTTTCTTACATTTTGGGTATGTTTTTCTGTCATACTCTATACGGACGCGTGCATCGATGAATTTCATATCATGGTTCTTTGTCCCCATCTAGATATGCGTCGGGTTCACACACGATTCAAAAATGAACCCGCACATTTACCCTTTCGGAACAGCACCACGCGGCACCATGGGATGTATCAGCTGTGGTACGAGGATTGATATATCATCAAGCAGCTTATGAGTTAAGTCGAAGATACATCACATACTTACTTGAAATTATAGGATATGATGTATCAGTAGAGCTGATACAGGTGGCAACGGGAAGTAGAGATCACAGGGTACGGATTTGGAGATGTGATGACTGGGAGAAGATTTGGGAGTTTCATATTGGTGAATGGGTTTTGTCACTTGCCTTCCCGCCAGATGGGAAGCGGCTCGTATCTGGAGGTCGCGAGGGTGTGATCCATCTTTGGGATGTGGACATGGAAGACGACACGCCTGTAGATTAATTTCTACTGTACACACTAACATTGTACATCGCCCGTGTTCGACTGTACCGTTGCATTGGATTGGCGAGATATGACACGAGGTTGCGTGTCTGAAGTCATCACGAAATCATCTGTGACTGATGATGGATACTAGGGAAGGGGTTCAATGTTGAAAAGATGGAAATGATAGAGTGTGCGATGTACGCGTATCTAGTACATGGTGGTCGGAGGATAAGATAGTTATTGAGACGAGCCATGGAAGCTACCTATATATAGGTTACGTAACCATGGCCCGAGCGTTGTTTCCAACACTTCCCCTCAATGGGAAGGGCATGGTGAAGGAACGAAGGTAGCGACATGGCAAAAGAATATGAACCAATGAAAATGAAAATGGAGAGCTGTGTATGAACTGAGCAAGTAAGGTATAACTTCCCCTGCGAAGTATCGTACGAAGCAAATAAAAGGGGAGAAAGCCGAATCCCTGCTATCGATTTGGCGTCGCGAATTGATCGGCAAATAATGAGGTCGTCATTGACGAACAAATGTGGTACCATGGAAAGGAATGTATAATGCAAGACCGTAGACGGTTGGTTGGAAAGGACATATGGGGGATCAAGAATAAATAGTCGTAAATTTCATCTTCAGGCGCGTCTTGGCCTTTGGCCTTCGTTAATAACCTGGATGGAGGGTCGACGTAAAATTTGGCTGGTGATTCATCTACTGAATATTCTCGGTTGAGGATTGCCTTGGATACATCTGGTCGAAGTTCACTTGGCTCCTTCTGTCGGATCAGAATTCGATGTCCCAGCACTAGAAAAGAGATCTCCCCAATGCGCCTTCCGAAAAATACTTGCTGAAGGGTCTTCGTGATCACGACGGTACGGCTGGATATTCGACAGCACCACTCAGACGTGTCGACGGGTGGACCAAAGGGTTGAAAGGTGTAGTCTTGGGATCACGACGGCTTGGCTGGCTATTCAACAGCGCTGCTCAGACGTGTCGGCAGAGTAGACCGAAAAGTTGGAAAAGTAAGGTCTCGCGATCACAGCGGCTCGGCTGGGTATTCACAGCACCACTCGTATGTCGACGGAATAGACCAGAAAAGTGGACGGTTGACGTCCTGAGAGAAAAGCCGATGATAAGCAGGGAGACGTTCGAATTGCCAGGTGCGAGACGGTGTCGCTCGTGAGCAGGATACGGCAACGGTCGACGATAATCAAGCACCAGGGCGAAAATCAAGATAAAGGAATCAAAGTGCGCCAGGGTTAAGAGGCGTGCGTGATGGGGTGAAAGTGAATGAAGCCCGGGTGAGGGGTGTATGCGCGTCAAGTCTTCCAATCAGCAAGTTTGACGCCGCGAAAGATGACCGTGTAGAAGAATAATCGAAGATAGACGCGAAGAAATGATAAAACGCGGTTGTGAGGTGTTACGTCGTATGGGAGAGGGTTATACGCGCGTCATCCCGCCGACAAAGTCGCCTAGAAGGAGAGCCTAAGATGATAAGACGTTATCCTCGAGGTTTGGCGTCGATTAGGCGAAAGGCGAGGCGAGAAGACTGAAGTTGAATGTTCCCCAACGCGACCAAAACACGCGTCATACGACTCCTCCAGCCCAGCGGGCGAGGTTTCGGACGCGTAAGACAGAACTCGTCAGTTCGAACGACGCGGTCGATTTTGGTCCCTGCGGGAGTAGGGTCGATGAAGGGTCGAAAAAGGGGGAAATATGGGAAATTTGACTTTGCGACCAAAGGCGGTATCGCCAACGAAGTAGAGGATGTGCGGGAAAGAGACCACCGGGGCCCATAACCTGTTAAAAAGATGGGATGGATATAGTGTGCGATGTACGCGTAGCTAGTACATGGTGGTCAGAGGATAAGAGAGTTATTGAGACGAGCCATGGAAGCTACCTATATATAGGTTACGTAACCATGGCCCGAGCGTTGTTTCCAACATTCAAAACCCTGGTTTTCGCTGGACAGAATGATTACTTGAAATTTCTCGAAGGCCTTTTGTGTGACAATTCGCATGCATTGACTTATAGGAGGCAGCGCTAGGGACGTTAGGCCTCTAGCGCTCTGGGCTGTCCTGTGATACGGGGACGGGTGGAAGGGTGGCAAGGATGAAGAATAACCGATCATAGTTGGGGAGTTGAAGAGATAACCGTAAGTCGGCCAGATTTGAGTCCCGGACAATTAATCTGGGAAAACATCGTCGGCGTTGCTGATCGGTGACGAGGAAAAGAGCAAGGTTGTTGGTGGGGAGAAAAGAAAACGGATACGGCAATCACCGTTTGTGCTTTTGACATCATCATCCCCGCATTCTGTAACCTTCGAGTACTTAGTTTAGGTCTTGCACGACCTCGACAAACCTACCGCCTTCAATGCTTGGGGCAGGAAAGCCAAAACTCGACTTGAGATTCCTTTCAAGTAGACTTGGGAAATGAGAGATGTCGATGAGACATGGCTATTGACAAACGCGACATGCACGTAACATGAATTTTGAAGGACGCTAGAGTTGACGCGAATGGTACGTTCTTGAACGCACTCGTACAGCGAATACAGTATTCCATCCATCTCGTTTTTTCGAACTCTCAATAGCTGACCACGTGCCGCTGTCTGTGGGGGGACCAAATCTCAAAAGGTACAAGTCAAAGGTCAGGCAAGGATGGACGAAAGTATTCTTGTATGCTTAGTCGGATGGCGCGATAAAGTAGACGGGACCACGAATGGGCGAATGAGCGTGGGCCAATAGCAGACTGGTGGTACCGTCGGATGGGAAGGTTACCGAAGGTAAACAGATCATAGAGACGGCTGATGGGGACGAGGGGCGTTTTATGAGCGGAGGCAACGACGTTCGCAAGGCCAAGGAGAATAGGTGGGATGTGATTACACACATATCCGAAGCGGGTTGACGATGATACAGAGTGCGAAGGAAGAAGGAGAAGAGGAAGCATTCGGGGGGGGGGGAACAATACGTTCAATCAACGGATCAACGGCGCACGAGTAAGAAGAGCACCAAGAAGTCGAACATATCGTCGTCATTTCGTAGCTGGAAGGAGCTGGCGGAAACGGCAGATCTAGACGAGGGCGGCAGGGTATTCGATCAGCAGGCTGTCCGGTACTATATACGCCCATGGCTATTCGATGTCCGAGAGGTCGTTGTTCTAGCTATCGATAGCAAGGGTGCACACATGCAGCTTTTAGGTATACTCTACCCCCAACGTCTCAAGCATCTGATTTCATGACGGCGGTTTTGAGACTCAGAAAAGAGCGTCGCTTTCAACATCAGGGAGAGGGTTAGGAGCCTTCGATCCCAGAGAGACGAACTTGAGGAAAAAGTGTGATGGCTGTGAGAAAGAAAAAGATGGTCGTCGGTGAGATCTTGAGAGCTGGACACGGACTCAACTGCACAGCAGTGACGTCTTCTTCCCCGCATACTTCTTCCTCGGGACTTTGTACTCTTCATGCCATGACGAAGTCCGAACCGACTCGCACAAATCTCTCGGCTCCTTGCTCCCTGTCTCTATCTTGCCTCCCTTGTTCTCTAACCTCTGTCCCTTCCTTATGATACTGTCCCCCCCTTCGTTGCTCCGAATGTATTATGTGGTCGTCCGCTCTCCTTGAGCAACAGCCTTATACTGTCCATGAATCTGACCTATCGCTGCTGAGGTTGACGACACTCGTGGAATACACAATCCCGCCACTCTCTTCTCATCAAGCTACAGCTGAATAGAACCTGCACGGTTAAAATATTCCTACGCAAACAGCTGCATAATACAGCCCGATACTCTATCCCTTCCCTCTATCCCTGCGGCTTTCCTTCCCGCCATTGCTCTCCCGGTGTTCATACGACCTTTATCCAGAACCAGTGTGTGGCAACCAAGCCATATAGGGTGAATATATGCGCTCATGTTGGATCTGGCTATGGCGCATCGTAGATAAGTAGAGTACTGGGTCTTGGGTCTTGGTGTATGCTAGAATCGTGCTAACGGAAGGGGATATGGACGTAGCGTATTCGTGTCGTTTCCGCAATATCGTATGCATGAAGGTTTGGTAGATAGAAAGTACTCAAGCAGCGAGAACATAGCAGCATCGTCGTCCGTATGTACGATACTCTAAAGAGTGGGGGGAGTTTCGAGTCCGTAATAGAAAGCGTCCATCAAATATATCGATATAAATGTCAAAGAAAATCGTGACCGAGCGCAAAGGACGGAGATACACATCAAGTCCGCGGCTAGCAAAGTAAGGAATCATATCAAAGAAGGACGCTTGCACGCAGTCTAGCGACAGTATGACCTCGAGCCCCAGATGCTGGTGGAAAGGACTTAGCCACTGGAACGAGGAAAGGCGGATCGACCTTGTCGGAACTTGAGAAACACGAGTAACGTGTTCGAGAAACGAAAGGCGCGAAAGGTGCCGACCCAACGTCAAGACGAGCTGCATCCCACCTAGGTCGACCGTGACGGGTGCTTCTTGTGGTTGCAGGGAACCCAAGGCAACCAAGCATCGATGATACTCCTTCAAGGTAAACATAATCGTCTGCTCTGACCCCGATTCCATATGGTTGGGCGAGTACGACAGCTCCACGAGCGCCGGTAGCCAATCGGCTAGCTCGAATGCAGCTGCAGCAGGTTATTGCGCGTGATGGTGACATTTAACGATGATGGAAGGTGGTCGCTACTAGGAGGAGTAAGACGAAGGGAAATTCAAACGCCCGCGCGCCGATTCCAAGCGTCGCACACAGTCTTCTTCGTCGGCCATCCCGACCCCGCTCGAACATAGCCTGCACCCATACCCTCCTCCTCCTGCAAGCATGCATCGGCAACGAAGCCGAATCGTCCATCCGCAGCCGGACGATGACTGAAACGAGTGCTACAAATTGAGAGCAGCGAAGAGTCGTCAACGAGTAAGGAGCTCCCTTTGATGTCGGTGTTTCGGGGCTCTGGGTTGACAGACGAGATGTGGAGGGTATGGGTAGATCTGCGTCCACGTCCATGAATCTACGGTTAACGTTGAAAATAGTAGATCACAGACCGGGGTGTAGGAGGTGGTGGATCTAGGCCAGTTTGAAGTCGACCTCGGGTGGCTGATCGCTGTTTTCAGCCTGATGACAAGCTCATGACGTGGGGTAGGCGAGTACTCGAGCTGCCACGATATGGTTGGACGTCGACAGGGTCTCACCTCAGGGAGAGGGAATGGCTAGGAGGGAAGAAGATGTATATGACATGGAAAATCGACGAATAGAATTTGCCATCGAGGACGTTGACCCTGCGATGAGCATAGGGCGACGATTTCCAGGGTCGATGGATCACCCTCCGATAACCATGACCTTCATCGTGCCTATTCTCCCTCCCATACCATCTCCGACCTGCGGACCGGAAAGCATCCCATTCGTCCACGAACCATCCGTCCACAATGGGACGAGCGTCGACATCGAGTCCGCTGATCATACGCTCGAAGAGCAGTTCGACAAAGCGGCCATATGCGGGGTTTTCATTGACGTCGCCGGACACGAAAGAGTAGGGGTTCGGTGCTCTAGGCTGTTGTGGATGACGGAAGGAAGATGATAAGGATGGCACGTGGTTTTTGAGATTCGGATGTGAGGCAAGTTGGGTCTGATCACCTCGATATGAATCAGGACCACTACCCGCGTACTTTGACGCTGAGGAGAGGTGCAAGGCAGGAAAAGCAAGGCAGAGGAGGATCGTGGGCGATGGGGATGTGGCTGGATGAGAAGCTGAAGGAGGGGACGGAGAGGGATGTCATGTTTCTTGAGTTGGTTCTTGCGATTTGGCTCTCCGCGCGGTTCTGCTGTCCTTGGCCACGAAGGAAAGAAGGGAATCGTGGCGTTGGGGATGGGGGTAAGCAGGTTAACGATGTCGAAGCTGGATGGTCGTAGACTCGTAGCAGCGACGGGTTCAACCCTTCCAGCGTCTTCGTCAATACCATGTCCATGTCCAACCCCCTCGCATATCCATCAACTCGACTCTGGACCTGCTCCCAAAACCGGTGCCTATGCCAAAGAGAACCCGTGATTTGCGAATTAGAGGGAGCGGGTGGCTTGACGAAGCTATGAGCTTTCCGTAGCAATTCTTGGGGGATGCGTGGATGCGAGAGCTGCGTTGGAGAGCCTACCTGGAGAATCTGGGGGGGATGCTAGTCAGTCAGATGACGGGAAAAGAAGTCCAGATATCCCGCACCAAGGTGGAAGCTCACCAACATACTTCTCCCCGCAATCAAAGTGGTCATCCACAGCGCGACGAGGAATGATAACACTAGAGAAACTGTGGAGCTAGTAGGAGCAAACCGGAATACGACGTCGAGCGAAGGAGCGGGGTCGGTCGGTTGGCTGGTTTGCTGTATACGACGGGGAGGTGATCTACATCTGGTAGGGTACACCAATGCCATCCTCATGCACAGGAAAACAAGGAGGGGAGCACTGGCGCCGGGTGGAAGGACGCGCGTCGCTTGATGGACATGCCGGACGCAGCGCCTAGGTGGAGGAGGCGTGTGGTGCTGAGGCTAGGATGAGATGGTGGCCTGGTTGGTCGATGTGTCGTCGAAGACCCGTCGGTTTCGTCAGACTCCAGTGGTGCAACATGAGAAAAGGGCACATGTTCGTGAAGACGAATTTGAGAAGGTTTCCGTTGAAGGTCTTCGTGGTCATAGCAGCGCCCCGTTTCATTCTTGTAGTTTCTTCGAAGCAAGATCCCGTTCATAGCTCCCTCTACTCGACATCTCCACGAAAACGAACCGCCCGAAAAAAGCTGCCCTAAGCCATCCAACCTCCAAGATCCGTACCTCCGACGAAGGAAGCCGCTTTGGGTTGAAGAGAAGGCTCATTTGACTACCGTAAGTGCGTAACGCTGCCAGTATGGGGTCTCGAAGGCGTATGAGACGATGCCTAGCGGTGTTGTCAGCCAGGGAAACCAAAAAAGGGAAAATTCACGCACCATAGCATGGATGCGGCTATCGAGGGATTCGGAGGAGCATAAGGTTGACGTTGAGAGGGCGAGAGACGGATACGATGATCATAGGGAAGGACTCTCGAAGGGGTATGAGGGAGATGGTGGTGTGGAGGAAAGCTGTGTTTGGTGATTGGTGTTGCTTGGCTACGGCCTCGACCGAAATGGTCGATTTTTCTTGGATTTTTCTTTCTCCCTTCTCATTTCCGCACCAATTCTACCCGCTCGTTTACTCTACACTTCTCAAAGTTGTGCTGAGTGACCTTTCTACAATGGATGCGACTCAGCTTGAAGAATAAGCCTTGCCGTCTACTGATTTATATGCCTATTTTCGTGTGACATGGCTCTGATCCCATACCTGCGAATTCGAGCCAACAAATTGCCTTGCAGGGAAACTTCGGAAAATCTCTGAATCTCGTTAACGGCTGTCTCTGCGGGACACCGGTGCCACCATCAGCTTCTGTCTCGACCCCCACCACGGTCTTCGTGAGCTCCGTGCTGGATATTAGTGCATACATCGATCCACAGCGCGTTACCTGGGATCAGGAAAGTGTGGTGAACTTGCTGGTCGCAGCCGTAGACGACAAGATAAAACCGCTTCCAAGGTGGTTCCTTAGATTCGGAGAGTTTTACTCGCTCTAGGCGTCCTCTTCTATGTAGACAAGAAGGATGGGTGTCATGCTGTTTTAAACGGCCAGACTGTGTCAGTACCATCCCGTTAAGCTCTGGTACGCCATTAAACCTTTGTGCTCAGACTATGGACAAGTTTGAACGCTTGGATCGTTGATTCACACTACGGCTGAAGACCTCGAACCCAGGAACGCGCTTTTCTATCAACTTTGGCCCTTTAGTAGGCAAAGAGCACTATCTCTCCGGGATCTGTTGGCATCCTATGAAGCTGGTGTGACGTCTACCCTTCGGCTCGCTCAACTGACATATAACTGGGAACGGGACGATGCGAACGGTTCATTGACCGCGTCCGTCACATTGTACAACCAACGGTTTGCTGCTCATATCGGTTATCTATTTGTGGAACAGTACCCGCAATTGAAACCAAGCTCCGTCCACCCCTTCTGCGCACGCCGAGACCTCAAGTTGATTCGATGGGTTCATTAAAGATTTAAGTAAGCCGAAGTCTCCCGTTCTTCCCTCTGAATCCCAACGCTCATCTCTCAGTTTCTAGATTCACAAGACATTCTATCTACCAACCCACGACCCCGCAAGTCAAGCGAAATGCAAATACACAGCGTTGACCATGTCACCCCCACGAACCTTCGAGAGGAACACTAGTCATGTATGACTGTCCGCTTCGTGTCCTTTCGATCAACATCAACTTCGCTTCCACCTGCGTATGTCTTTGTCACTGCTCGTGGTTCAAACGGTCATGCTGACATATCCCAATATTAAGGCACAAGACAGTGATGATCGAGGAAACCAAGGGTGTTCCAAATTGGCCGAAGAAGTCAAGATGATCCTTGGTTATCTTTAAGGGATACCGCGTCTAAGAAATATACATTTTCGTCAACCGAATTGGTACAAGTCCCCCTTCCGCCATTTTATTTTTGTCGACGACGCTGAAATCCTCTACCAATTTACCCCAGGCAATCGATGGCTGGTTCCGGCGCCCATTTTACGATTTGAGCGAGTTAAACATGTGTAGCCTTATCCACGTACGCCACGAGTTTGGACGGCTCTGATAACGCGTTTACTGTGTCCCCCTAGACCTTCTTGGTCAGGGAATCCGCTTCCGAACAGAGCGTGCTTGGCTGTCTTTGACGTCAGACTTCAAGTAACAGGCAAATGGCTTGATCTCGACAATTCACATAGTCGTTCTCACACTGGACACGTTGAATGGCAACAAGTCGTTTCATGCACACGTACAGGACTCATGTTTTTTGACATCGACTAACGCCACAACACCGCAGGCACCCATTTTGCATGAGGCAGCGTCAAGTAGCATCAGCCTTCTCAAGCTGTCGATCTTCGGCGTCTCTCACCTTTCAGATAATACCCATCCTCTTCCGCCGCAGCTCGACACCACCCACTCCCCAATCCCTCATCATGTCTTCCTCTAGATTTGACTCCTCGATGCCTGGTTTGCGCGACGATACCCCGCAGGCTCCTCAGCCAACGCCTGAGGGACCCAGCGAGAGGACTAGGCGCGCGGCGATCGAATTCTTCATGTTTCATGATTTCGACAAGGATCCTCTATTCAAGTGTGTTCACGATGCTACAGGTGCTCGAAATTTGGTTTTGTGTATCGACGGCACGGCGAATCAGTTCAGCGCTCAGGTGAGTGGTTTCTTGCTTTTCTCGGGTGGCCCTCATGTTCGATGCGTATAATGCAGAGCAGCAATATCGTTGAAATTTATAGCCGATTGATCAAGCTCGCCGGCGTCCAGCATACATTTTACAATAGCGGAATCGGTACATACGCTAAACCGTCCTTTCGGTCCTGGAAATACTTCAAGCAAGTCGCAGATCATACCATTGACACTGCTATAGCTTGGTTTGTTTCCTCCTTTATTCTCCAAGGACAACGGCGCTGAGACTGATCGTGTAGGAACTTCGAGAGGATAGTGCATGCGGCGTACAGATGGCTTTCGGAGACCTATGAGCCTGGTGATCGTATATTCATGTTCGGTAAGATCTTCGTTCATTCTACATCCATCTATCATACTTACGGAATGGTGTGTCAAGGTTTCTCTCGAGGCGCGTACCAGGTTCGTGTTGTTGCTGGGATGATCGAGAAGGTGTGTTGTTCCATTTTTCTTGAGCGACGGCTTCCTCGTTAGCTAAAATGTAGGTTGGTCTTTTGCACAAAGGAAGTGATAACCAAATACCATTGTAAGTCCTCGTGCACGGCCACCAGCCAACCTGTTACTCATCACTATGTCAAGTGCATATGAGCTCTATGCTTCTGTGACAAGCCAGTCCAAGCGCAGTCAAAATACGAAGGGTACCGGTTACCAAAGTCTTGAAACCCCGGAGGATATCCTCTGTCGCCAGTTCAAGCAGACACTATGTCATAAAGACGTGAAGGTGCATTTCGTGGGTGCCTGGTAAGTTATAATTTAACCGAACACTATTCATTGGATACTCATGCCTACTGCATAGGGACACCGTCTCGTCAATCGGACTACTCCGAGGAAAGTCCCTCCCGGAAACGGTCTGTGGAATGGGCCATGTGTGTTCTTTTCGACATGCTTTGGCCTTGGATGAGCAACGCGTCAAATTCCAGCCAGAATACGCAAACGGTGGTCTGGGACCTCGTGAGGGTGATACCAAAGGTGACGTGAAGGAGGTCTGGTTCGCAGGAACCCACTCCGATGTGTATGTCCTTTCTCCTGCCTAATTGAAGTTGCTAGAGTATTCATCTTTATGAAAGTGGTGGAGGGAACATCGCTAATCCCGAACTCGCAAACTTTGGTCCATCACTTAGGTGGATGATTCAAGAGGCTACGAAGCGTGGACTTCGTCTGGAACCAACCGTGAAGCATTGGATACCACTTCCACTCACGAAGTCACTGAAATGGTTCTGGCTTCCGCTTGAAGTTCTTCCAATTCGCTCACTCTCATATCAAAATGAAGATGGGTCAACTTGGCGGTACGTTTAGAGAAGCCGCCGTATCACCTCGGTCTGACATCTGACGCTTACTCAGACCACACTTATGTGCGGGTCGACGTGTGCAACCGGGGCAACGATTGCATCACACCGTTTTCACACGACAGCAGTCTCAAGAACGTCCCTATCGTCCTAAAGCAACACCGCCAGAGGGTACCACTGACTGGGCGTCCTTCTTCCAAAACCATAACACATTGAATAATGACCCCATCATCGAGTATGATCCCTTCGAAGACGCAGCCGCCTCTCTTTTGTCTTTAGAGACGGCCTGCAGGCTTTTGTCTGAAACGGATGACAATATCCCCTCAGCAGATCTGGTGGCTCAATATTCACATTCTATGCTAGCACTGCGTTCTTTCTTAGAGGCGCACAGTGAGCTCTTCTCTAACTAAAAGCCTGACAATGTATTTACTCATAAATTCACACAGCATCAAGGCAAGCATCCATAACCGAGCTCCCTAATATTGAGAAAGTACTGCTCTCTGCCCTCGATGCTTCGCTAAAATCCCGAAATAAGACGACTGGTATCAACACACCTGATCTCAAGGAAACTCTAGTCCAATTTCTTGCAGCGGTCAAGCTAAACGCCACAAGTGACATACATTGGCCGAAGCCCTACAATTTTCAACAATGGGCGTACCCAATTTCAACCCAGCACAAGCCTGTTTTGTGCATAGTATGGGTTATTTTGGTAAGCTTGATACTTTTGCACGCCCCGGTGGAAGACGGCGCTCACCAACAACGGCACACATAGCGTGTGTTAGTCAGCAGAAATCCGACAGAGGCATCATAGAGAACGTGAAGTTCTCCCACCTGAACCCAGCAAAGATTGTCTTTACCTCGGAGCGTGACGCGAGGACGGCTGTTTCAATTTGGGGCGGGTCCACTCAACCTCCCAAAAACATTGACAATCTTCCAGGGCGTCATTCGACAATCTCCTGTGATGGCTCACACATTGCCGTCAGGGGTGACAATGCTGTGAGTATCATCAACACAACCACGCAGTCGATCTCGGTCATCAACTGTACCAACAACATCTACTCTCGTGTCAACGTCTACTCTCTCTGCTTCTCTAACGATAATCACACCCTAGCTACGGGGGATGAGAACGGCTGGATTAAGCTGTGGCGGCGGGAGGGAGACCAATGGCAGGTGTTCAAGTCGTTCAAAGGCGGGGTCATCGAGAGCTATTACCTTGCTTTTTCGAGAGATGGTTCTCGATTGGCATACCAAGTTGCTGGGGCTTTGCTCAAAGTCTGGACCTTCGCGGATGACGCGGTGATTGATTTGGAAGATTCTGGAGCCTCGAGGTCACTTGCGTGGAGTCCTTCCGGAGACTGGATTGTTTCTGGCACCAACGATGGCAGCGTGAAGATCTGGGGCGCCGATCGCGGGAACATCATGCACACATTCAAAGCACATGATCGTCGGATTGGGTGTCTGGCGTTCCAGGATGATGGACAGGTGCTTGCGACGGGGAGCGGAGACAGCAGGATACGGATTTGGCGATGCGATACCTGGGAGAAGATATGGGAGTTTGATATCAGTGAGTATGTTGGGTCGCTTGCTTTCTCGCCAGATGGGAAACGGCTGGTATCTGGAGGATATTGGGGTGCACTCCATCTTTGGGATATAGACATGGGAGACAACAAGCATGTAGATTAATTTGTACCATGTTCATTACCCCGTACGCTGCCTGCTTTTGATTTTACCGTTGCGTTCAGCTTTATGTCCGTCCACTGTAATCAAACATGGCTCCACACGTAGGGGCTTGATGTATTTGACATTCATCACTGTCGACGGTGGAACTCGCACTGCTCTCCTTCTCTATAAGTATGGCTCAGACTTGATGTACTGTAGACGCTTTCTCTAAGCCTCTAACATGGTTCACTGTGTCATTGGCGAAAACGTTGGCTGACTTTGCAATGTAGACAACAACGGAACTACAATTGACAGGTATTTCTTGTCTAACCACAAACGCAGGGATGCTTCATGGCGAAGCCGTATGTGAAAATTTTAGAGTACATGGGGCGAGGACACATTGCGTAGGCAAATAATTATCAGGTTTCATCTCGCTTCTCATCTCTCATTTCTTCACTTAGTGTTTCGTACGGGGCATCTACCAAGTTCGACGGTCTCATTTTAAGTTGCGACCCTCCCCTAAACATCTTAGTTCTCGTTTCTCGTCCTGAGGTTTGGGCGCCCTGTGCAGACCACCCCTCAGGCCCCAGCGAGTGCGCGAGCGCCGCCAGTTTACGGATGAAATGTATCATGCATTATGGTCATGGTTTCCGAGTATACTCAAAGATCTATTATGATCTAACCTACGCCAATAAGAAGCAAGAAAAGCAACGTACCCTATGATCCTAGAGCAACCGTTTTGCGTTCCGTTAACACTGTACGAGGAATATCTTGTCAATGATAGCAACGGAGGAAGGGATGATAACGCACGTGTATAGCCCAAGCCGTGACACAATGAACCGTGGTACACCACGTCACAGTATTCCGTGAGTCTTTATTCTAGAGTCACAGAGTGGGATGCGGAACGGGGAACCCAATGGTCGACGGGGGTTATGGGCACTGCGGGGGATGAAATCAATTTAGCATGGCGCGACCGACACATGATATGAGCGGCGTACCATGGTTATTATAGTCTTCCTGATGACACACACTTTTTGTAACTTTTTGGACAAAGAACCCGGCTCCACGACGCTTGAGCACCGTGAATATAAGTATCTCCTCGCCGTTACCCGGCTCTACAACGCTTGGTACTGTAGATATAGGCAAACCGTCGTCGTGATTCGTTGGTAACCAGTCACAGGAAGCCATACTCAAGTCTCTATGACGCTTAAGCACCGTAGATTGTCTGAGATGACCCGCTGATCGGTGATCGCCGTGATAGGGCGTCGAAATGACGGTTGGTACATGTCCAAACTATAAATTCTCCTGCTCTACGACGCTTAAGCACCGTAGATATGGAGTTCCATGGCCTTTCGGGGCTCGACGCACAGCTCTGCGGCGCTTGAGCACCGTAGATGTAGGCATGAAGGGGTGTCTAGATGATGGTCAGTATACGAGCACATGCCTCATCCTGGATGCTTGGGCACCGCGAAAACAGGGTTCCATGGCGACTGGCGCGCTCGATGCGCAGCTCTACGACGCTTGAGCACCGTAGATATAGGCATGAGTGGTGTCTAGATGATGGTCAGTATGCTCTACCAGTATAGAGTATGGCTCATCCTGCTCTACGATGGTTGAGCACCGTAGATACGAAGTTCTATGGCAGCTAGTGGGCTCGATGCACAGCTCTACGACGCTTGAGCACCGTAGATGTAGGCATGAGAGAGAGAGAGGGAAAGGATGGGAACGATTGAGTCCGCCCATGGGGACAGACAAGTGACAAGCAATGCCTTGAGTTCGCCTCGAGGTGATTTGTCTTCCCACCAGACTCCAGAATAAGAGCAACTTCATTGGAGGGACATTGAACGGTGGGAGAAAGTGGGTCCTTGGGCCTAGATGGGTGAAATGAGATATCAATCGGACCGAGAGAAAGTTCCTCATGCGGCAACCTTTACCATGCCTTTACAGCCAACGATGAAATGGTCTGGTAAAGGTGCGCTGAGCATTGTAGCGGCTATCGACGAGGAGTCATGGTTGGTAGATGATATGAGCCTCCAACGACATGATGAGGGGAGGATGGGACGTGCGAAAATGATTGCGCTCGAGTTAAGCACCGGCCGGACTGTGTCCCTTCCCAACTTGCCGCTGTGGGCCGTTGCCACGGCACGGCGTACGAGTCCTATTTGACCAACGGTTCTTTGACGGTGTTCTCAAGCTGGTACTTAGTTCGAACAAGATGTAGGCGATCCAGAAGGTGAAGGCGCGACCAGTGGACTGTTGAGGGAGTTTGGGACGCAAGCGCGCAAGCTCCCATCACATTACTCCGCCCCCTGCATCCTTATGTAGACGTCGGACTTGACCAATATCACTATCCACGCCGCTAAGGCAATGATGAGGATGGCGGGCACTCAGAATCCAGATGGGAGCCAATAACCACTAGATATCTCCTGGAGATTCCCTCCTTATGTATTTCTTTTTGTACTCTTTTTGAATAGCCAAGAGCCTTGATTTCTGACGCGATTGGGCACCGACCGCGCACCATAAAGGAATCAGTGCCTCAGCACTCAGAATTGTAGTGAGAGCTGAGTAGATATACATGTTGGTTGAGATTCAGTGCCATGATAGAATGATAGCCTAACTTTAGTCCAGTGTGTGCAATCTTTGTCTATCTTATGAGCCCTATGGATGCATGGATGACCAGTGACGCGTTGGGGAAAGGTATACACACCTGCGATAGGAGCGAAGAGGGGAGCCTGAGAGGGGCGTGGGAAGAAGCACTTGAGCATGTTGGCGTGGGAATACCAGAGAGGCGTGACTTTTCAAAATCGAACAAATAAAGCGTAAACAAAGGGCCATCCAATCAGCGATGCGCGCTAGAGCCGATTGGCCAATCGGAGGGCTGACCGAGCTATCCCACGAAAATGCTACTGCCAAGAGAAACTCCGTTTCCTACAAACGAGTCTTCGTTTCACTCTGTAACTTGTCCGCTGCATCGACCAAATTTGATACGAAATTTGGCTCACATCGTCCATGCCGTCGACAAAAGCCTACCTCATCGATGGATACTCGCTCTCAATCAACACGACCGACAAACTCGACTTTGACGCCCCTCAAATCGTTGATTCCGGCGCTGCCCGCTTGGTTGGTGTGTGTAGACAAGCCGTCAACAAACCGTCTGGTGGACCATCGACCAGGCAGATGATGGGGGATAGTGTAGCATTGACATGAGCGGATATCGCAGTACGCTCCTCCATCATTATCTCGAACCATCTTGTTGACAGTTGACTGATCCTTTCCCCAAGAACGCTACCTTCTCTTGCCAATGAATGCTAGGATACCAGCGTTCGGGGCGTAGAGTGCTTCTGCGTACGACTTCACGTTGCTTCTGGTCATTTCTTATACTCATGCTGCTTGTGTGTTTCGTAGACGTGTCGCCCTCTTGACCCGTCTTTTTAGAGCCCTCCGGCGGCCTCAAGGTCATTTTTGGGGAGGACTCACGCTCATCTGCGACTAGCAGACTGTAACGAGCTTGAGTGCGTCTTCTCTGCTTTGTTCTTCTCCCATTTCATTCTTCTTATCATCGTCCTTCTCCCTTCTCATAGACGTTGAAACTTTGACCGCGCAAACGTCACACTAACTGCCATCGTTTGGCTCAAATCGCAGTCTCAGACCGAAGCATATATGAATTAGTCGCGTCGCTCATCACTCTTGCTTTTGATACTCTCTGGTTCAATGGTTCGTCCTTCATTCATCCAGGTCTATCCTTGTCTTTCTGTCTTTTTAGACGTGCCTTCGACCACTCTCAATGCATTTCTCGCTTCCCCATTGAGCTTTCCCATTGCCCGCTGCATTTATGCCCGTATTCACGATCTCTCTCCCGTAGGCCTGTGCATAATCGACCGATTTTTCGCTTGCTCCGCGGCTGTTTGATGTCGCTGCTCCGGTAGTCCTAGTTCTTTGACGCGGTGGCACATTCTTGCTTGCCCTTGCGTCGACGACTCGTCATTAGGACCACCGGAAGAGCCGGCCAAGCTCGGCATGTTACTCAGGTGCGTCAACCTCCACTCTCCCTGTATCCTCCTTCGCCGGACTCTCAGATGAATCACCTCCCTCCAGGACGTTTGTATACCTACAATCATTGAGGAATTTACTCAGCAGCTGGAAGGTTGCTCCTAACTTCGTTGGTCGCTTCATCACGGCCTTAACAACTCCGTATGTACTGTTCTTTCACTTCCCACCTGTTCCATCATTCACTCAGCTGGTTTTTTAGGGATCCTACCTTGACCGGAGAGCTTATCGGTAGCGGCCGATTCTATCCTCTGTGTTCTCCACGAAAAATTATAGAAGGCCGAAGTGAAGTAGCAATTCCATTCTCAGTTTCTTCTCGCTGTATTCCCGTAGAAACGTTCCCTGTCGACTTGCATACATGACGGACATTTACGATTCCTGATACATACGACGGACTCTTCCCTACTTCCCTTTCTCGCCTCCCCTTTCTGGCTTCTCCGTGTTTCTCAGTTTTCATTTCTTGTCTCTCATTTCTCATTTCTCGGTTCTCGGTTCTTGTTTCCCTGTCCTTGAGGTGTATATGTAAGAAGGCCCTCCGGCGCAGGATGGTTTATCCGGACTCGTTTAATGAAACGGAGGTGTACTTTTGTTCCTACTTCTGATGATACTTTGTAGCGTCACAGTTATTTTTGAAGGCACGAAGTCGCAGCCGGGGGTGCTCTCGCTCCGCCTGAGGTCTTCCTCAACTGATCCTTCCGTGGACATTAGTTGTCTGTTAGTGACTCACTCCCTTTTCCTCCGATCCCTTGATTTGCGCGTTTTATCGTAGTCTCTGAATTATCAAAACATCCGCGGTCTGGTAAGTCCCGCTTCGTAGGAAACCATCTTCAGCGATAGATCTTCGTTTCTTACCCTCACGGCAAACGCGTGTCCTTCTCCACATCGATGCGCCGACCCTATGGGCGTGTCTTAACCCTCTTCACAATCAGGGACTCCATACCCTTGGGTTCATGACCTTTCATTCGAACGAACGCAAACACGTTTGGAACACGTACCAAGATATCAATCTTCGGCGTCCCCGAGCTCTATAATAATGGAGGACCCACCTGCGAGATCACAGCTCTTCGCCATCCACTATACAACTCTGCATCATGTCTCCGTCTGTTTCAGATCCTTCGACGCCTAGCTTGCGTAACGATACTTGCCAGACTCGCCAGGAGCCCATCAAGAAGGCCCGGCGTCGATTCGAGAAGTTCTTCAAGTTCCACAACTTCGATGAAGACCAACCGTTTAACTGTCCTCATGGAACAGAAGCAGGTCGGAATTTGGTACTCTGCATCGACAGCCCAGCAAGTCAGTTCAACGCACAAGTATGTGATTACCTTTGCTGTTTCTACATTCCTCTCTCACGCCTGCTTCCAGAGCAGCAATGTCAACGAAATTTACAGTCATATGATTAATCTGACTGACAGGCAGCTAGTCTTTCATGAAAGCGGGATTGGGACATATATGAAACCCACGCCTGGGTCTTGGAAGCATTTCAAGCAGGTGTTTGATCATATCCTCGACACTGCAATTGCTTCGTACGTCGATTCATTGTCTATTTTCTGCAATCCTCTTGCCAATTGTAAAGTGTTCATCAGGAACTCTGAGAGGGTCATTCAAGCTGCGTACAAATGGCTGTCGGAGACATACGCGCCTGGTGATAGGATATTCATGTTTGGTGGGATTCCCGATCTCCCCTGATTGTCACTCCGCTATGGCTGACGTTTAGTACAACCCTGTAGGCTTTTCACGAGGTGCTTATCAGGTTCGAGTTGTTGCTGGAATGATTGAGACGGCAAGCTACTATTTTCTACTACTCCACCGCAGACAGACTCACCAACCAATTTTAGCTTGGCCTCCTTCATAAAGGAAGTGAAAATCAAATCACATTGTGAGTACCATTCTACTATTCATATATCTACTTAACACCAGCTTTCAAGTGCATATGAGCTATACACTTCAATCACAAGCAATTTCGAGCAGAAACCAAATGAGACATTGAAGAGTGACAAGGACGTTGAGATCGCTCTGCGTCGTCAATTCAAGAGTATGTTGTGCTACAACAACGTGAAGGTCCATTTTGTTGGTGTATGGTGCGTCTATCCATTGCTAAAACTTCGTTCTTGTATGTGTGTCCATTCTCGCCACCCAGGGATACTGTCTCCTCGATTGGACTTATTCGAGGACAGTTGCCGCCCGACACTGTCTCTGGTATGGGACATGTGTGTTCCTTTCGGCACGCACTGGCTTTGGATGAGCAACACGTCAAATTTCAGCCTGAGTACGTGAACGGTGGTCTGGGACCACATGAGGGTGATACCCGAGGGGACGTGAAGGAGGTATGGTTCGCAGGATCACATTCTGACATGTGGGCTCTTTTTTGTTTTATTCCTCTGTGTCCTAATCAGTCATTCAAGCGGCGGAGGAAATATTACAAATCCCCATCTCGCCATTCCCGGTCCATCGCTTCAATGGATGATGCGAGAAGCAACAAAGCGTGGCCTCCTGCTGAAGGCCATGACAAATCATTGGGAACCACTGCCGCTCACAAAGTCTTTAAGATGGTTCTGGCTTCCCCTCGAGGCTCTACCCTTTCGTTCGTTGTCTTATAAAGATGAAAATAGCTATACATCGCTGTAGGTCTTTGAGCTGAACTCGCATGTGAGCTACGAGCTGATACTTATGAAGAGCGCATTTGGGCCAGGGTAGACGTGTGCAACCAGGACAGCGAATCCACCATAGTGTCTTCACTCGCCATCAGAGCTCGGAGCATTCGTATTGTCCCAAGGCAACCCCGCCACCAGGCTCCAAGAGCTGGGAAAGCGTCTTCGCGGAATGCGAACTCTCTCAACTTCAAGATAATCCCATTTTTGAATTTGACCCCTTGGACACCGCGGCCATGTTTGTTTCCTTGCTAGAAGGTACCTGTATGACTATATCTACAGGACGTCAAGCTCCACACGAGGTGGTTTCCCAATACTCATACAGTGTGCTATCACTTTGTTCGTTCTTAGAAGGTAATGGCAAGTCCCCAATTGAAATGACCCCGCAGTTTCTCATATGTCTGTACAGCCTCAGGACAAATGTCTATCAACGAGCTCCCTCGCATCCAGGAGGTACTAACCTTCGCCCTCAATGTTTCACTACAACCCCAAAATGCCTTGCTTGATATCAACACACCTGATTTGAAGCATGCTTTAATCAGACTCCTTGCAGCTATAAAGCTCACAGAAACACATGGTAGATCTAGGTGTAAGGCCTCTGACATTCGTGAATGGATGAGAGCAGTTCCAAACCAGGACAGGCCTGCTTTGGTCAAAGTTTTAAATCATTTCGGTAAGCTTTGCACACGGTATTCTATGTATGTGGTGTGATATATTGACAAGGATTGACAGTGTGTGTAAATACACATCAATCAGACAGATGTGTGGAGAACATGGCTTTCTCGTGGATGGACACAACACAAATCTTGTTCACATCACGCCCCGGCTTTGGCGAGAGTACCTTCACTTGGATTTGGAGCGGATCCAGTTATTCTCCCGAGGAGATTGCTAAAGTTCGAGGGGGGCATTCAACAATTTCCCGTGATGGTTCCCATATTGCCATCGAGGGTGGAAGGGATGTATGCACCATTGAAACCACAAGGCAGCCACTCTTGGTGATTGAAGGTTCCGACTCCGAGGATCCCAATGATAGTGGCTATATTATGTGCCTATGCTTCTCCGACAATCACCAAACTCTAGCAACGGGGCATGGAAGCGGCTGGATCAAGCTGTGGAGGCAAGAGGAAGACAAATGGAAGGTTTTCAAGAGATTAGAAGGCGGGGATGACCGGATCCACTGTGTTTCTTTCTCGAGGGACAGTTCTAGATTGGTTTTCAAAGCCATCGGAGATTTAGTCAAAGTATGGAGCTGGGCTGATGACGACAAAGTAATCGAGTTGCAAGATTCTCGATACTCATCATCACCTATGTGGAGGCCTTCTAGAAACCAGATTATTTCCGGCACATGGGATGGCGGTGTGGCAATTTGGGACCCCGATAAAGGAAAGATGGATTATACTTTCAAAGCCCATGACAATTACATCCGGTGTCTGGCGTTCCAGGATGATGGTCTGGTGCTCGCAACAGGGAGCAATGATCACAGAATACGAACTTGGAGATGTGATACCTGGGAGAAAAGATGGGAGTATGACATTGGCGAAAGGGTTTGGTGTGTTGCTTTCTCACCTGATGGGAAGCAACTTGTATCTGGAGGCGAGGATGGTGCCCTCCATCTTTGGGATGTGGACATGGGAGATGACGAGCTCATAAGCTCGCATGTATTTACCCCCACCTAAAGTGTAGTATAGAGTAATCACCCTAGCGTATATGCCTGGTATGAAAGCTAAGATAGGCAGTTGAACCGTGACGCGAAGATGGGGGGCTAACAAGGAAGTGTGGAGGGTACAAAGAACCCAGGACAAAGCATTTCAATGTCCGAGCCGGGCAAAAAAGGATTAGTGAAGCGTTCTGACATTGATCATGATTCACGGCGGCGACCAAAGAGGTGGAAGAAATGCGGGAGCTAAGTCGGCTGTGACGTCAACATGCATCGTTGATCGGCCAGTGAGAGCGTCTCAGTCGTGGACCACAACGAGTACTCTTTCCCTCACAGACGAGCTATCGTTTGGATGCCAAAAGCCACAATGTTGCAGGAATCTTGTATCTCTCCTCCCTGCCTCAAGTCTTGAGGAGGAAATCTTGAAGGGCGACACCTTCAATGTTTGACTGTTGGTAGTGGTCCGGGAGTTGCGCAACACGTATATAATGTGGGGGAGGATTCGGTTCTGCAGACATTACAAGGTCGAACCGTAGCACAGTGTCAAAGGTGGTCTGTCATGGTAGTAGAGCATGAGCAGGTAAACGAAATGACCACTGTAAAACCACCACGTAGCCAACAATGCGAAGAGGGGTGTGGAGGGCGGATGTAGAGTAAGATTCAAAAGTAGAGACACGAGACACGAGAATATCATCGTCGCTGCGCAGGAAGGGAAGATGGCAAAAGTCCATCCACAAAACGAAGCGTCCATGAAGTAGGGCGATGTATGAAAAGGATGAGGGGCCATCGATGTCCATAGTGTCAAACAAAGTACCTGTATCAGCGGAGCAGCGCAATCCCTATACCATGGGCGACAGTATCGAACGAAGCCTTCAGTCTGCTATCAGTCGAAGCCAAAGAGAGACTACTTCAGCGGACTGCGTAACATCTTCCTAGGCTGCGAAATAAGCTTCGGGTATGCACAGATAGCTAGTCTTACATAGGAACCCTCCAACGTACGGCGAGGCCGTGAAGGAGGTTAAATGTGGATTCAAAAATAAAAATAAAATAAAAAAATAAGTGTCGAGGACTGTTCGGAACGCGGTAGTCATTGATTCGAAAGTGGTCCTTCGATGACATTGGTAGATAGCGACCTCGATGAGAACTTTGATTATTTGGAGAAAGCCAAGACATGTTTAGCATTGCTGCCAACCTCCTACGGCAACGGGGAAGAATATCTAAAACCGTTTTCGCGTATGAAGGAGGGAACACCTCGAAGGCTGTCGGATGGGGAGTGTGTCGAAATGGTGCACTGGTAGCTGGGCGCATCTCAGCCGCAGATCCTAACCCTGTGGTGGGCGAAGAATTTGCTGGGACGTGGTCGATAGCCCGACTGGCAGCGACTTTGGTCTGCAACATACCCCATCCATCTTCTCATATCCCCTCTCCTAGCGGCCGACCATAGGCGTAGAGACCAGTGTAGACATCTATCTGCGAAGCGTAGAAAACGCTCGCAAGGGAGCAAACTCCATCCATGGAGCGCGAACGCGTGAAGCTTGAAAACCGAGCTTCAGCGCGCCATATCAAAGTTGAAGCGAAAGGGAAATGGGAGGCCAGGCCATCCTCTTCTTCGAGCATGATACGTCATGTCCCAGCCACATAGGAAGGAGAAGGCGTTATAACAAGGCTTCGAGCAGACGAGAGCGAGTAGGTGTATGTCTTAGCGCACAAAGTGGTTGGAAAGGGCTGGGCGGACGATGGAGAATCCATCGATCAATGCTAAGCGCTGTGGGATAGCGCGAATGCGACTGGTGGGCTGTCGTCCGGTGCCTCAGGGTAACAGAGCTGCGGGGAATGGAGCTGTGGATGATCGACGACTTGCTCTTTCTCCGTGCGGTACAGGGATGACGAGAAGGGTGAGGAATGCCGGCTGTGCGCGGGGGGATCCCCTGATCGACGACGTTTCATCATCTCATTTTCAAGCCTAAAGTTCTTCAAGACCAGCTCCCCCGAAGGTCCCTCAACCCAACATCTCCACAGACCCAAACTTTCCCAGAACCAGGCCGAAACCCGTGTAAGTGTGGTGTCGGCGACCATTTCTAGAGCATAGAAACCATCCAGTGATGTCAGTTGATAGGTTATTCATAGCCAAGACTCGAAGAAGAAACCGTTTTCTGGCGCAAAAAAGGTCAGATAAAGGCCAAGGCAATTTGGGGTACGGCTTACGCACCATCAGTCCCCGTAGAAATCAGTCGCGGATCGATCCAAAAGCTGCTCGTTGGCATCCTACACTGGGCTATCGGCTGCGTTGAAGGAAATGTCTTTTAAAAGAAAAAGACGAAAACGAGTTAGTCAAAATGTGGAGGTTGAGCAAGGGTATAGCTCACGCACCTTATTCTGCTAGTCCCACCCTTCCAGCCATGGCATGAAGCTTGTGAGCGACGGAGGAGACATTAAATTATAAAGCTTGAGGTGGGGGAAGTCGCCGTACAGAAAAAAGAGGTGTGTGCGCATGTTTGTCTACAGCTTCTGCGTTAAAACTAACCGCGAAAGTTTCTGACTTTGTTCCAACTTTGTTCTGACTGCAGTCACCCAAGCTCGTACCCATGCAAGTTGATTTTTGCCGTCGGTCTCTACGTGGTTTCCGTACTCGCGAAGTCTCTAAGCTCGCTTCCATAAGTAAGCGTCTGTGTCTGACCGTCGAAACCGCAACGTCCACCGATCGTTTCCTCTCCTGATCCTAGGCTTCCTTCATTTTTTTCAGACCTTCAATGCGACCTATGGTGTCCTCGTATCTTCGAAACTCTTGTGTCTGGAGCTCGATCTTATATCCTGAGGGGCAAAGTCTGGAACCCTGCTACGAAACCCCTCCAATCCCTCGGTCCTGTGAGGTTGAGGGAAGGACGTCCGAGTCAGCCGTATTTCTCGACGTAGACCAGCTCTCGTGTCAGTCTCAGGTGTCTCTACTAACGCGTCTTCTCACGCAACCTTGAAGGCTTAGCGTACTTTCCAGTGCAAAGCAGGTCAAAGGGAATATCTGGGTACGTGAACACTCGGAATATGCATGGATATTCTCATTTCTGACGGCCAAAAGTACTGAGTAGAGTAGACCGAGTTCCCTTTGAGCCTTTGTTACTTCGATTCACCTCGAAGATTCTTTCAACCCATAGACGTGTCCGTTGTGCTAATGCTTTGCAGATCAGTGATTGTCAAGCGGGGCGGTAGTCTCTTCTTCGCCATTTGTCCTTTGCGTTTTCTCATTCTCCCTTTTCATTTTTCGTTTTTCGACTTCGCATTTCTCTTTTTGATTTCTCGTTCTTTCTCGCCTTCTCTTTCTTCACGACGTCTTCTTTTTTCTTGTTCTGCTGATGATTTCGCGCGAACTGATTACGAGTTCTTCACCAGACACCCGAATGATCTTTGATCACTCACTTTAGTTGACGATTTCATTGTCTCGGGCTTCTTCCTCTACTGTTCTTTTTGGGCATCTGCACTCGTGTGCCTGTAGGAGACCCTCCAATATGTAACTGACATGATAACTCATAAGGGCCTCAAAGCGTTGGACAGTAGGCTTCCGCCCCCCAAATATTATATAGGCTGGTGGAGAGGCACAACAATGATTTACCAGCCGTACAATCCAGCTTGACGCAGCCATCCCCCGGCAGTAGAGTGGTGCTCGACTGGGATGGAGTATGACGGGGGGGTTATTTTTGCTTGAGACGTCTTCTGTTTAGGATTGGCCTCCTCTCTCCTCTCTCCTCTCTCTGTTCTCCTTTCTCCTAATACGCTCGCATTCTCCACAGGGCGATACCGAGCGCAATCATTAGAGCTGACAAACCGACCGACAAATCGACCTTGGCTGTCGCCGCGAGCTCGCACGCTGGTTGACGATGGATCGTCCCGCTTTGGTCTTTCACATAAGCATCGGTAAACTTGGAGTCAATGGTCAACACCAGCTTACTCACACTCGCTGCAGTCTGAAGCAGGCTGTCACGCTGGGTATACGGCGCGTCTCCCATTGAAGTCGCAAGTCTCTCCTAGACATTTCAGTTCTCATGCTAGAGCTTGAACGCCGAGAACCACACTTTACGGATGAAATGTATCATGCATTAGGGTAATTTCCTGCCAATAGGCTCGAAGATGTATTATGATCTAACTTACGCCTACCCGTGCCTGTCAGAGCAGCGCGGAACCCCATTTCGAGGATAGAATAAACGAGGCGAAGACAACCTGCGAGGTCCATACTTACTCATGGGCTGTTGAGACAATCGAGGCAATCCTATAGTGGGCGAGTTGCGAAGGTGGTCAGAGGCTACGTGAGAGGAAGGATGGGGATAGAGACGTACCAAATGATCTTTGATTACTCAAGATATTGGGTATCAGACGAATGCTGTACGAGAATGGTCTTGGTCAATAATAGCGACGGGGAAAGACATGATGACGCACGCGTATGGCCCAAATGGTGACAAAATCTCCCATGCTAGTGACTCCTTATCACTTCACAGGATACTTCTCGAGCCTTGATTCGAAGATGGCGAACAGGGAATCCATGGTCGACGGGTGTTGTGGGCACTGAGGGGGTTGAAGGGATTTAGCATGACGTGATTTAGGTAGAAGATGAGCAAGGTAACGCACCATAGTTATAATAATTAGTCTTCTCGTTGACACATTTTCTGTAACTTTTTGGGACAAAGAACCCGGCTCCACGACGCTTGAGCACCGTGAATATGGGAATCTTTTCCTCCGATATAGACACACGACAGTATGTGGCTCTACAACGCTTGAGCACTGTAGATGTAGAGTTGGGCCGACTTCTGCATGGGGAGAATCGAGGTATATACGGCCTCTACGACGCTTAAGCACCGTAGATATCGACATACTCAAAACTCGAGCTTCATATATTGATGAATGACAACAGCTTATTCTGCAGGGACACTCGGCTCCACGACGCTTAAGCACCGTGGATATGAGAATATCGTCCACTACTCGGCTCTACAACGCTTGAGCACTGTAGATATAGTCGAACCGTTATAATACATTGTTGACCGGTCACAGGAAGCCATACTCAAGTCTCTACGACGCTTCAGCACCGTAGATTGTCTGAGATGGCCCGCTGATCGCTGATCGACTTGATAGGATGGCGAAACGACGGTTGGTAGATGTCCAAAACATGGATTCTCCTGCTCTACGACGCTTGAGCACCGTAGATATGGATCTCCATGACCGTAGGGGCTCGACGCACAGCTCTACGGCGCTTGAGCACCGTAGATATAGGCATGAGGGGTGTCTAGAGGATGGTCAGTACGCTCTACCAGCACATGGCTCATCCTACTCTACGATGCTTGAGCACTGTAGATGCGAAGTTCCATGGCGGCTGGTGGGCTCGATGCACAGCTCTACGACGCTTGAGCACCGTAGATGTAGGCATGAGAGAGGAAGAGAGGGGAGGATGGGAACGATTGAGTCCGCCCAAGGGGCCACACAAGGACAAGCAGTGCCTCGAGTTCGCCTCGAGGCGATTTGTCTTCCTACCAGGCTCCAGAATAAAGGCAACTTCATTGGAGGGAAGTTGAACGGTGGGGAAAAGGTGGGTCCGTCAGCCTAGATAGGTGAAATCAGATCGAAATCGGACCGAAAGAAAGCAGAAACAAAGTTCATCATTCGGGTAACGGTACCCTTTCCCGCCAACAGCCTTGTGATGATTCTATCGAGGGCGCGTCGAGTACCGTAGTGGCTTCCAACGAGGAAGAATGGTTGGTAGATGGTATGAGCCCAACGACATGATGAGGGGAGGAAGGAAAGAAGGGACGCCCGAAAATGGAGGAATAGAATGACGTCATCTCGAATTTAGCGCTGGTTGGACTTTTTTCATTTCTTCCCTGTCCGCTGCATCGACCAGGTTCAATACGAAATTCGGTTCACTTCGTCCATTCCATCGACGAAAAGCCTACCTCATCAACGGCTACTCGCCCCCAACGAAAACGACCGACTCCGCGCCCCTCAAATTATCGATTTCGGCGCTGGCCCCAACGCCCCCCCCCCGCTTGGCTGGTGCGACTCAAGCTGTCAACGCGTCTACAACCTGTCTGGTGGAATTGCGACGAAGGCGAGGATGACTTACGGTGTATCATTGACCTGAGCGAAAGTCGCAGGACAAGCAAGAGAGACGGAGCCTGGTGGTACGTTCCTCCCCCATTCTGGATCCATTTCGTTGACTCATCCTATCCCCAGGAACTCTTCTCTTGCCAATGAATGCTAGGATACCAGCATTCGACACATAGAATCCTTCTGTGTGCGTCTATGCTTTGTGTGGGCCTGGTCAGTTCTTCTAGAGGACTCACGCTGCCTGTGGGTAGACGTCTTCAGCTCTCGACCGCATTCTTGGATTCACGCTTTTCTGCGACAAGTGAGTGCATCTTCTTTGCTCTTTGCATCCTCCTTTTCATTCCTCTCATCATCGCCCTTCTTTCTTCTCCTCCCGCATAGACGTTGAACGTTGACTGCGCGAACGCCACTCGCACCGAAAAAAACATATGTCAATCTTGCTGTCGTCGTTTAGCTCACTACGCAGTCTCAAACCCACAAGTACGACGAAGAATATATGAATTAGTCGCGCCGCTCGTCGCTCTTCCGCGTTGATACTCTCCGGTACCACGGTACGTCCTTCATTCATCCTTATCCCTCCGCCTTTCTGTCTTTGTATTCGTAATCCGAACCTCTCCCAATGCATCTCTCGCTTCCCCATTCACATTCCCCCTTAGCTGCTGCATCCATACCCACATTCACGATTCCTCCAGCTGTGGAAACTCTATACCTGTGACTTGATGAGAAACTGAAAGCGCGGCGAGAGTGATGAGAGGTGTGAACAGATCGGGAATGGCTCCGTCCAGCCAAGGCGAGAGTTGGCATTCGTGGCCAGTGTGTAACGCCGTTAATCAAGGAAAGTGGACAATGCGGAAGCTCGCAAGGAGAGAGTACGTTCTGAGGTTCTCAAAGTGACAGACTTGAGAGAACAAGCGGAGAAAAGCGGAGACTAGCAACGATGAGCTGAGAGTGTTTGAAGAATCAAATTGAATGATTTTCTACTTTGCCATGGAACCGCAAAGAGGCGAGAACCCAGTCCGAGGAAGAAGTGTGCGGGGAAGAAAATGTCATGGACACCAGCCCCCCGGCCTCTCCTGTCCTCTTCCCACCACCGAATTTGACCTCTTTCTCGCCATCAACACCGCCTATTCTCAAATCCATCTCCCTGAGCTCCCATGCTTCACACACCCTCCCTGTGCATGGAACCGACACTCGTTTCTGAAATCCGTCGTCCCGAAATGACGTTGCTTGGACTGTGAATGAAGGGACGTCGAAGCGCTGGCATAGAGCAGAGCACACCGTACCTACCCTAAGAGCATCGTTTCAAGTCGATATTGCCTGAATGCCTCATCTTTCCTATCAATAGCTCTCCGAATACTGGTCTTGGAACTACGGATCCTGTCGTCCGTCGCTTCTGCGTATATCACATCGCCCTTCCCCCTCCCTCCGGTTTCCATACCGTTTCCGTCAAATCACCTCTCTACCAAACTAACGCAGATGCTCAGTTGTTTTTCAATCCGTTCAAGCAGGCCTCAATGATGGTACAATCAGGTGTCTCGGGCCTCTTCTGACCCGAACCCTGCTGACTAAACTGGTCGCTACGCCCTCAATACTTCCTCTCTTACCACTCCCCCCTCGCACTATTGACTTCAATCCGTTTATCACATTGCTGAGTTACCTCTCTGCTGCTCGATGTCATCACCTCACTCCCTTCTTCATGAAAATGCCGGTCCATTTCCCTCACGTTCGACGATCACTATCTCCCACCTCCGAACCTACCATCTGCCGCATCCGCCATTCTCTTGCGTTACTTCGTGCGCCTGTTTCTATACTCTTCAAATTTGTGGTGCTATCCAACAGCGCATACTGGAATACTTTCGCCCGTTGTTGCCCTGCTCTTTTCAGGGGCAGTATACATCTCGACTCTTCTTCATCCGGGGCTCTGCTATCACGCTCTCTCAGACATATCAAATGTTACGACCGTTTGCTTACTCTATACCTCCGTGGACTGGGTAGCTTCGTAGTCAGACGGCATAGTGTGCCTCGCAAATGCTTGACGTTTCCCGTCTCAACCGATCTTCTGAAGCTCATCAAGATGAAGTCAAGATGAAGTAGTTTAGTTACATAACAAACAGAAATTGACCTTTGGACTTGTCGTGTTGACTATCCACATCCCGAAGATGAATCGTACCATGGTAACCTCCACACACGAGTCTTTGACCATCAGGCGAGAATGCAACTGATGCAACCCAATCACCAATATCGAACTCCCAAAGATTCACCCAAGTACGACTATCATATTTCCAAATCCTCACCCACCCGTCCATGCCTCCCGTTGCAAGCACATGTTCATCACCCGGGAATGCAAGACACCGAACTGTACTTTCATGGGCTTGAAAGGTGCCCTCAATCGCACCATGACTAGGGCTCCAGATCTTCACAATCCCATAAACAGTCCCAGAAATGATCCAGGTGCCGGCATGATTCCACAAAAGCGAGACTGAGTTTTCTTGAGAATCGTCCAATTCGATCAACACTTCATCGGCAAGACTCCACACTTTTACTGACCCCAAATCCTCGGCGAACGCCAAACGAGAGCCATCCTCTGAGAAAGCAAGGTAATGGATCCCATGATCACCGCCTTGGAACGAGTGGGATAACTTCCATTGGTCCGCTTCCCGTTGCCACACTTTGACCCAACCATCATTGTAACCAGATGCTAGTGTTTGATTATCATGGGTGAAGCACAGAGAACCAATGTCCCTGTTGCCACTGGGCTTTTCATTGTCAGTACAGTCGACGACCATGGACAGCTGTGTGGTGGTGTCAATGATGCTAACACTCATCCCGCCGGTAACAGCGACGTGTGAACCATCACAGGAGATTGTTGAATTCCCCCCTTGAACATTGGCAATTTCCTGGGGATCTTGTATGATAGATCCCTCCCAAATCAAAACGGATGTTGTCCTGCCGGGGCTTGAGGTAAATACAATCTTCTGAGGATCCAGTGGCCAGAAGGCCACATCCAATATATAGTTGTACCCCTGGTGATGACCAAGGTATGCTAAACGAACCGCGTCAATGGTAGCTCACTTCTGTGATGAAGCGGCTCACCAAATTGTTGAAGAACTTTGAAAAAGTCCTCTCGGTAATGTAGAATATCCGATCCCCATTTGTAGACTTGAGAAACAGTTGGAAGTCGAGCGGTCGTTGGAACGAGTCGCGTCTGGGAGAGGAGACGTACCAACGTCTCCTTGAGTTCCAGTGTCAGCGTGTCAAGTGCTTGGTGATTCACAGCTACCCCCATCGCTGTCAGAAGAATTCCTCCGGCATCGGGTACCTCACAGAGCGAAGCCAATCGGGTCTCCACTGATATGGCATCGCCGTGATTCAGGAAGGAGCATATAGTCCCAAGCATGGTCTGAAATCTGTACGTGCCCGGGTCACCGTGTTCAATTGTCAGACAAACGCCAGCCAATGACATAAGTGACTGAGCTGCTTCTGTGAAAGGATCCGTCTCGATGTCAATCATTGAGAACACACCCAATGAGTGATAATCAGAGAAGAGAGCTTCCCAAGTGGCCAATTCAGTGTACCCGGTCAATTTGGGTAGTGCTGCCTTGGGGAGGTATGTTGCAGCTGCAGTCTTCCTCTAAGTAGCATATCAACTGCTATGCTTATGGATGACTTGACAGGACCATACCTTTGGGAGGACTTGGGAGATTTTCCTTGATAAAGCGGTCTCCTTACGGCGATGTTAAAATTACCCTTATAATCAATGGTTTGCCAAAGATGGTGATGGTTGGTGCTCCATACCTCATGATTTACTTCGCTGCCAGATGATGACGTGCTAAACACAGATTGATGGATACGCTGACCGGGTCGGATTTTTCTAGCTCGTCCAAGATGTGGACTTAATGCAAATATGTTAAACAGAAAACCATGTGAATTGAATGGCTTACCGCCACGTTACGCTATCCTTCCCCTCATATGAGAGCGCTCTGAATGGGAGGAGCTCCAAGAACACCCAACCCCAGGTCAGTGATTCTTGTACTTTTACTGGCACCCACTTTCCCATATATTCAGTCATTAGCAGACCACACGCCCGAGCTTCATAAGTCATCCATTGCAGCGAGTCGCCGAAGTTGTGGAGATGCTTGTTTGGCATGTTCCCACCGCCGCTAATGAGTTCATCGTGAGTGCGCAGTGAATTGAATACATAATCAATCATGGGCATCACTTACATGTCGGAGTGTGTCCCCTTGAACCATACTTCCTTCACATCGGCCCTACTCTCTCCGTCGGTTGGACCATCTCCGCCGTTCACATATTCCGGCTGGAACGTCGCGCGACGCTCGTCTAGAGCCAATGCGTGGCGGAAATGACAAACGCGGTTCATCCCAGACAGAGACTCGGGCAACGCTTTCCCTCGAAGCACACCAATGGACGACACTGTATCCCTGCGCTAGTTCAGACAAGCCTTCGCGGCATAAATGCGCGATTAATGAACTTTACCATGCGCCGACAAAATGAACCTTTACAAGTTCGTGACACAGAGACTTTTTGAATGTCTGACATAGCTGTTCTTCGTCGGACACGCGAGACCTGAACGTTCGGGGTCCTGAACCGCGTTTCGAATGAGCTGTCATGGCTGTGTATAGCTCGTAGACACTACCAACCAATAAGGTGGACATATCTCCGATGATCGAGCAGACGTACAAGGGAATCTGGTTTTCGTTTCCTCTATGGAGAAGTCCGACCAACTCTATCATGCCGGCGATGACACGGACTTGATAAGCACCCCTCGAAAAGCCTGAGAGCAAGTAAGCGAGCTGGCCTTGGCGTCAACGAAAGAGTAAGCACTCACCAAAGAGAAAAATTCGGTCCCCAGGCTGGTAATTCTCGGAGAGCCACTTGTAGGCTGCGTGGATGATCCGTTCAAAGTTCCTAGAGAGTATCTCCATCACGAATTGAGTCACACCGCGAAGTTAGGGCGATGTCAAACCAAGCGATGGCGGTATCAATGTGGTTGTAGATTACTTGCTTCCAGTGGCTGAACGATCGAAGCGACGGTCGAGCATAAATCCCGATGCCGCCGTTGTGGAAAACAAGCTGCTCGACATCGCCGCCGACTTTGATGATTTGACTGAAAAGCTGGGCAACGTTGCTACTCTAAGTTTTGAGCCCCATGAGTACTCGGCACTTTCAGACGAAAATTATGGACGTACATTGACACTGAACTGGTTCGATATCCCATCAATGGTGACAATGAGGTTGCGTTTCTTCTTCTTTCCCGGTTCGTCACGATGGGGACAATGAACCTCAAAGAGAGCTTTGCGAAGAGCGCGCTGAGTTTCTGCGGGTGTGGGATTTGGTATTCGTGAAGGACTCGAGTCTTCGGAGATGTGTAGCTCGGAAATCGAGCTTGGCGGGTGATTGGAAGACATGGCGAACGGGATAAACGATTAGAGGGCCAGGGCAAGAAGAAGACGTCGCGAAATGTGGGGAGGAAATGATGTGTGCAGGAAAGATTGCTGCTGGTATTTGTAGGGAGTCCCAGCCCATGAAGGAGATTCGAACGCCCAAGATGAGATCTCCGGTGGGTATCAGTGGATTGAGAAAGTGGGACCCATGGTTCTGGCACAGAAACGTATGAAGAATGGGGGCTCCGGTCCTGAGTCGCGTGGGTAGCCTAAGTATAAGTAAAATACCGCAGTCTAGCCGCGTAGAATTGGTGAGAAGTGTTTGAGACGACTGTAGGACACACAAAAATCCTCACCGACCGCTTTTCTATCTACAACCTCGGAAGAGGAGTGCTTCAACCAACAACTATAGACAAATTGACGACGGTCCGTTCAAGCGTTTGAGGGACAACGAGGCATCACCCTGGAATGCAGGAGAAGCAACGTTCCATACGCCCTTGACGCTGAAAAGCTGTTGGGTCCAATGGCAAACCTTGAGCGAATCATGAAAACGCCTTTACCGACCTCGTGGTGACGGACTGTGGAGGAGACCCCAAAGCGCGAGCGTGAAGCGGTGCTTCTGGAAATATTCTACCTGTCAATCGTACTGTTGATTCATGAAAAAGGATGACATACATGAGAACGAGCCGTGGAGTATGGAGTATGAAAAAAGGAGGCGAGCGGCTGAATGAAGCAGCGAAAAGAAAGGAAAAAGAGGGCGTACTCAGCCGATGCTGATACTTTGTGTAGACTGTTGGTCGAAGCTACAGGGCAGAGACAATTGGTGGCCACAGGGCTTCATCGAAAGGAGGGTGTGATCGTGTATCTCCTTACTCTGAGCGCAGAGAAAACGAGGCATCAAGTCCAGCTTTGTCAACAGAAAGACCGGAGAATGAAGGTTCCTCAATATAACCATCTTGGGTAGGTTATGGGGTAGAACGGCGATTCAGTGGGTCGCAGGCGTCTTTCGATGTTTTCTTCGACGCCGAGTACGTATGTTCTACGAACGAGGGGGGTCATGAGTTCGAATACAAGTGGTAGGATGGGGGTAGACGGTTGAACTAACCACTTAGTTGGGACTTGCCTTCCCAAAGGATTGTTCCTCCTACCACGAAAAAACGACGCATGGCCACGATGCAGGTCAAGTCGTGGAATCGCCGGAACCCTCAAAAGCCTACATGACGGTTAGCTGGCTCATGCGAACGGAGCTGTAAAAGATAAGACGTAGAACATGTCAGAAGGAACGAACATGGAATACGGAAAAAAAGAACTCACCAAGGGAGACCAGGAAGCTGTTGAGGTGAGGCAAACAACGATACATTGTTATGGTCATTGAGTTACCTCACTGGAATGTACGAAAGGAATGGGCCTACCTGACCATCCGTGATCTATTATGGTAGAAGTGAAGGCAAGAGGTCGCTTCGCTGTTACCAACACGAGAGTTCTGTCAATCTTGTGAATCTTTCCTCTCTGCCGTGATAGTTTCGGCAGCGTGTGAGAAGCTAGGGATGAGAAGGTGAAAGAGACTCCACGGTGAGGAGAAGGAACAAGGATTAGGGCCGATTGGTTCAGTACCATGAACCGTGAGTTAGACAAGACTGAACTGGTACGAGGACGAGCCTCGAGGACGACGTAGGACCTCAGATTAGGTACACAAGCTCAAAGGTTTTCGGGCGTTCAAGTTTTATGTGGGACAGTTTATCGTATATTACAACAGCGTGGATGCTGAGATAGTCGTATCCGAAGTGTGAACACAGTCGAGGACAACCAGGAGAAAAGAGAAGCGAGATTCGGGAAACAGAGGGCTTCAAAGTACCGTATTTCACGGTCAGAATGATATTGAGCCTCTTGAGAACGTCAAGGGAGGTAACCAGAGGGTGACAATACTCGAATCGCCCAAGCACAAAATCGTATCGAATTAATGAGGAGGAGGAAAGTTGGGAAAAGGTGGCTAATCGTCGTCCAGCGCTAATCACATCAGAAGCCATAGCCAAGCATACGCATACACCTTTTTCTGCGTACCTCCATCTTCTCCAACATACTCGAATGCTCTCTCACTTCAAGCTTTCGTCTTTCGTCTTTCCCGCATATCTCACAGGCTCCCTGCGCCGGATAGAAGCTTGAGAGTGGGACAAACTGGACTTGTCTGTCTGGTTCGTCCGTCGTAACCCCGGTCTCAGCCATTTTACTAACCTTTTTTCGTTTTTCTTTCTTTTAGACAGTGCCCCCTCCACCGAATACCGTTCACGATCCGATGGGATACGTTCCTGTCGCCATAGGCCACGAGTCGGAGGCTGACATACTTTTTCACTGCTGGTGCGTAAACCGTTGGTTCAACTTTGATCTTGAAGTCAACTTACTTTTTCGTTTCTCATTCCTCCAGGAAACGTTTCCTCAAGTACTCGCCCTGTTCTTTCCCCATACCGCGAAGATTGACCTTGCTACATGCTTTTACGCTCCTCGGACGCTGATGTCAACCCCGCAAATCGACGGCCAGGTTCTGGAGGAGGTTTGCGTTTGTGGAGATGTCGAGCAGAGGGAGGATCGGCTTGGGATTGGTGGGAGGTTGTACCGAAGAAGCTTGAAGACATGGCCACGAGCCTCTACAACCACGAAGAGCCACCAACGTCTGGTCTGGACGAATCCCAGGCTACAAAATCCACCCCACCGCCTCTCTCGTATACTCGATCTCTCGACGAGAGCAGGTGTTCGACGACGTACCCAGCATCTACAGCAACATGGGCATCAACAACCGCATCATTACCATCCGCGTCCTCAACGCCGTCCGTTTCATCCAGCACTGGCGTATTCGAAGCATGAGGACTCGCCGTTCCTGCCCTCTCTTTCCTCTTCCTTCGACATGCGTAGAATCTGGGAGCGGAGGAAGACATGCTCCTCCTCCTCGATGTCGCACTTCCGGTGACCAGAGGAGCATACTACCCCATCGACTTCACATACCACGCTACAATTTTCTGTCGTCCAATGGGTCGCCTACGCATAGTCACAGTTTGAGCTTGCTGTGCTGCGGATAGTTGATACAATCTTGAAGAGGATGAAGCTGGCTCATGGAATCCATCGTGCGTAAACGTTTCCCCCTGTTCCTCGGGTCTTGACTGACATCTCCGCCTTCCCCGGAAGCCTCTAATCGTACCTCGCGTATCTATGCTTGCTACGCCAATCGAGCTCAACACTTGGGCTAGCGCCGGATTGGAAGATCGTGGACATAGGTCGGTCCAAGGCCGGTAACTGGCGAGGCAAGTTCAAGTCGAACGGGATGTAGAGGGAGATTTGAGGTCGTGTTGATATCGAAGAAGATGTTGGAAGGTTCGAACATGGTGCTGCTACGACCACCCACCCTGACCACCACCGTCACGTCGTCCCTTCCCTCATGGCCATGTTAGCCTATCAAGTAGACGCCGGGTATTAGCGCCCGTGCGATTATTTTCATCGATTATTGCGCTGGCACATCTCAGTATTGACCCACCAATACTGAGATGTGAGTATCTACAATTTCATTCTACCATGCATATCCTTACTCATATCAATGTAGTATCATTTCTCTCTAGGTATATTTCATGTACCGTACAGTATTGACCCACCAATACTGAGATGGACGTCCGAAGAGGAATAGAATCAGAAACAACTTAGATTGGAATTTCCATTTGCGTCCATTCGATTCCATCCCAGTGATCCCACCACCTCATTATCCCACGTTTATGTAGCTAACTAGCCTGGACCCTATGCCCTTGTTGGACAGGCTAATTAGCCTGACTTGCCGTCTACTGCAAACTGCCAGTAATATAACGAATGTACCGCCATTTTTGGAATTAATTCCAATTGAGTATTCCTAAGTCAATTACCGTAAACAGCATAACTACGAGGAAGACAGTGGGACGAGTCCGACAGGGTCCGCGCCTTAGTCATGTGGCTGGGCGCTGCCGTTGATAACTCCGACGCTGTTGCCTCGTTGCCGCCGAGTCCTGCTCACCGTTCGTAACGACGAGCTCGACTATCTCATTCAGTTTTCACTTAAAATGTTCGCTTTTTTTTCGCGAAAAATGAGTAAAATATATAGAAATAACAATGTGCTGTGTAGATAGTTGAATTCACCTGGGTTATATAGTGAAAAATGTGAAGGGGAAGTAGGTGGTTGAGGGGAATATTGGCTATGAGTATGGCTGAGGAATAAGACAGATGTAGTCCTAACATGATGTCCAGGAGGGAATGAGGATCATACCCAAGGTTGTGATGATAGGAAGGTGCTGGGGAAGAGGGAGGCCAGGTCTGAGTATGGCGGGAAGAGGAATGTTCAGGTGATGTGATAAGAGTTTGGATATCTATCAATAGCACTTTAGTGAACTATCTAAAAACGTAGAAAGGTCCGAGGCACGGAGGGTTCAAGGAGGAGACGACGAGACAGACATGGTAAGCCGGGGTAAATTTGATCAGCGAAGATCGTCGTTCTCTATAATCCTCTCCGCCTACTCTTTCAGGAAGGCTTGTTACTCGTCCTTTAGAACCTGGATCCAAGATTTCTAAAGGATCAGACGGCCAGAAAATTCGTACTGGGAGAAGGAGTGGCGAGGGAGTACCTTGATAACACAGATGATCGGTGTGCTCTGAAGGCACAAAAATTAGTAGAGTGGGTGCTTAGCATTGAATTCAGTCAACCCCGATGTAGAAAATGGTACTGAATGCTGGTGTTGAGTCCCTCGACAGAGAATGGTTGTTTTGCTGGTAAGCGCTGAGCATTGTGAATGATGTGTTTATTGTCGACGTTAGCGCCGAGTGCTGAATGTTGCTCTTCGCCTCGGATCGCCTACTACTACTCTCCCCTTGCACATATCCCCCTTCACTCACCCTCTCGTGAGTCTCAAGGAAATTCTCTATACCCTCACGTCAGTCCCTTCAAGGATAACCGGGGATCTCACTCGATCGGCGCCTTTATCAGATTCTCGCACTCTGCTAGTCTACCATATACCATACTCCCACCCAAGCTTCCGATAATGATCAATTCACGTGGCACAGACTCTATGTAATTGTCGCCTGCGCAATAACCCATCCAATAAGGCCCTTGCAATCGAATCGACCGTGATCGAAGGCGATATATTGGAGATATACATCACACCCAATTGCCGACTTCTAACGCCCTTGCTGACTTCAAGCCCACATACTTACTCATGTACAGCATCCGCTCGCTATACACCGCTCACTTATACATGATCTTCGAAGTCTAAGGAACTTTACCTGCCCTGCTATTCCATATCCGACGTCGCTGGATCCGCACTCAAGTACTCAACTCCGAGATATTGTGCTCCCTAGTTGGTTTATCCAACGGGTCTATTGTGTTCTACCTTACCTTAAGGCTTTCCCAGGCCACGGTACACTACTCATTGCACAGATCTCTCACCAACACAGTCGAGCATCCTCACACCTATCACCCTCCTTGTTCCCCAACTAATCACTATCTATACAGCGCATTGTTATGTCTATATATTTTACTCATTTTTCGCGAAAAAAGCGAACATTTTAAGTGA
>BEWF01000651.1:0-13968 GCA_002583695.1 Pleurotus salmoneostramineus | reverse complement strand
TGCCCTCCTTTCCACTGCCCGCGCTGCGCGCCTTCCGCACCTTTGAAGCCGTGCTATCCAATTCCCGCCGTTCAAATTTTCACGGGGGTATCTTAAAACCCGGCATGTGGGCTCTGGATCCCCTCGAACTTCATGCACATGACGTAGATGCCTTGACAAGTCTCCTTTCCAATACCTCTACCAACCCTCAGCCTCGTGTCCTCTTGCCGTCATTGAGGTGCATCAATGTCGACCTAACGGGACGTTTGCGATACTCCGAGCGGAATCTTAGGAAACTCAGAACAGCCTTGTCTGAACGAAATACCAGACAAGGAGGGGTGCTCGAGGTTCTCAGGTTTCAATCATATCTGGACAAACCGCTTCTTGAAATGTTCCAAGCGGTAGCTCAGAGGGTTGAGTTTGTCCGCGCCGATGGAACGACCGAAGAACTCTAACAGGTGTGTGTGCGCTCAAGGGCCTCTGCGAAGTATTATTAGTGAGTCCCTCTCGAATTTCCAGGCTGCCGAGTAACTGAGGTTTATAGTGTCCATAGTATCACCCGTTCGAATCAATTCTCTGAAAATGTAATTGGATAAACCGGCCCCCTTGGAAGGACATCCAGCGTCGTGTTCCTACTCGACTCATCCGTAGGGCCCCTGTCAAGAACAATGTCGGGTCAACGTGATTGACCCTGCAATCGACTCCGATCGGAACCCCGCATTCCAACTTGGACCACAACCACCACTATGCCTCCGATCACACAGTTCCTCGACACCTCGCCGACTATCGAAGAGGTTCGTAGGAAAATAGCAGCCTTGCGCGCGGATATCCGTACCCTGGAAGGTTACTGTAATGCTCGGCTCCTCGTCATTTCGCGACTGCCCTCCGAGGTCTTGTCCATTATCTTCGAATACGTGGCTATACTTGGGTCACCACTCTATTCGAAGCCCTATGCAGGTTGGCTGGGCGTAACTCAAGTCTGTCGCTTGTGGCGAGATGTTGCAATCAACTCCCCTCGACTTTGGAGTTCCATCTACTCACATAGCAAACTGGACCTTGCAAAATTGTTCCTCGAGCGTTCAAAGTCCACACCTCTGTACATAAAAACGCTCGATTCATACCCGAACGTGGAGCTCCTCGGCCTGTGGTTTAGCCATGCCAGCCGACTGAACGGGATCCAGTTGAAGTACTCACACTACCGCTCAACTTGGACCCCTTTATTCAACAAATTGAAGGCTCCGAACTTGGAAACTCTGGACCTTCAGACGTCGGATATCACGAAGTTTGAATTTGCAACGGAGGTTGATGCCGACCACGTCCCGCCTCTGCGCGATGTCAAACTCTCCAATTGTTACTTCAACCTTCACAACCCGTTCCTCTCTCAACTTCGTACACTGCATATCCAATATAATCATTACGCTACTCCAACGCCGATGCTTGAAGTCATGTTTGCGCTCAAAGAAATGCAACATCTAGAGTCCTTGGAGCTCATTCATCTTCTTCAATTCTCGGACGACGTTCCCGGGGATCTTCTCGTTGAACTTTCACGGTTGAAAGACTTCAAGATCGGAGTCATAGACCCCCGCGTTGTATTGATGCTTCGGAGCTTTGTTTGTCCCAGGATTCAGTCCATTGTCGCTGATACAACGGAAAAGGTTGCGTCGGAAGCCCTTGCAAAACAAGTGACTGGTGCATTCTACTCCATTTTCCCAAATATGACATCTCCGACCAAGCTTCAATTAAGCCTTGAGAGAGGTAAAATGGCCAGTGCCGTAGTCGTCGAAGTGGACTCAGTTTTGGATATGACTGTCCCCCCCACCGACGTTCCGCCAGTGATCGAATCCCCACGACCCTCTCAACTGACCCTTTATGGACTCACCGATTACTCAGTGAGTCTTGCAATGCTGTCTATGTCCCTGGATGGCCAGCCCAAGGTTCTTGAATGTAACCTGGGTCAAGGTTATCATAACCCCATCATTATCGATCGCGACGTCCTCATACCTTTTATGCGCACTCTGACCTTCATCGAAACACTCGTGACACCTTCGCTGCAAGATCTGGCCGTCATCTTGTCGGACGTCCCAAATAAAACTCAAGTCAACAAATCTCGCCGCGGCCCCGCCCTCCCTTTCTCGTTCCCGTCGCTGAAGCACTGCTATGTCACCAACTACGTTGCACCAAATCGCCGTGATTCATCCTTGAAGAACCTTCGCAAGGCCCTGGAAAGGCGTAATCATATCAAGGCTGGCATCGAGGTCCTTAGACTCACGGATTCCTTCCCGAAGTCGGATATGGAATTTCTCAAATCAGAAGTGGAGTCATTGGAGTACACTTCATACAACGGGAAAATCATACGAATCTAAACTTACGGTATTTATACCATCACCCATCTCATCCCTTTACTTCTTGGTTCGCTGCTACCCTCTCCTCGTGTCCTTTATGGGTATGCAGGCCCATTTAGTTACACCAAATATGTACATGCTCCGACAATTGGGAAGTTCTCCCACTTCTATGTTTATCTCTCGTATACGTCACTCTAGTCGCAGCACTACCCGTAGATACCCTCAGCTCATCCATCATGCATTCGTTCCTTTCTCAAATCTTGGCCGTATAACATACTCTGCACTGCCCGCGCTCACGTGTGACCTCGACCACTTTGCGGACAGGAACCAGCTTCAGTAGACTGACCATGGCCCTTGGTCGCGCTTAGACTGACCAAACTGAAATCGGGAAACCACACAGCCCCTCAATGAAGATCTTGGTAAAGCTTAGGTCTGTAGTCCAGAAAGCTAGAGTATTCCAATGCAAAGCAAACTGTGCAAGACCTTTGAACAGTGGAAACGTTAAGATAAAATCTCAATGAGTTTGAACTGCACAGGAGGTCCCCCTATGTAGAACAATGGTGGATTCGAGTGGCTCGACCCTGATCACAAACTCTTGGACCACAACCACCACATCCCATCCAATTGCATCAAACAGGTTTCCTATCAAATGTGTCCGATTACACGGTTCCTCGATACCTCGCCGACCGTTGAAGAGGTTACGCAGAAAATAGAGGACTTGCGCGAGGACATTCGCATCTTGGAAGGTTACCGCAATGCTCGGCTCCTCATCGTTTCGCGGCTGCCCACCGAGGTTCTATCCATCATCTTTGAACGCGTCGCTGTATTAGAATCCAGTCAGGCATATTTAAGGACGCAAAACAGGTGGATGTATCTCTCCCAGGTCTGTCGCCTGTGGCGAAATGTTATGATAAACACTCCCCGAATCTGGGGCACTATCTACTTTCATAACAAACTGGAGCAAGCGAAATTTTTCCTCGAACGCTCAAGGTCAGCGCCATTGCACATCAAATCGGCCTCTCGCGCCCCAAACCTGGATACTGCTGCCCTCTGGTTTCAGAACGCAAGTCGACTTCGGACGATCATGCTAGACTTGACGTCCCTAGAGCCAGCTAACTGGATCCCCCTCTTCAAAAAATTGAAGTTGTCAACCTTGGAAACTTTGCACCTGTGGTGCCGCCAGACAGTGCACCTCGAGTTCGCGTCAGAGGTCGATGCCGGTCGTGTTCCCCTTCTACGTGATGTCAAATTATCTTGCTGCTCATTCGACCTTCAAACCCCATTCGTCTCCCGAGTTCGATGGCTAACCATTGGGTATCCAATAGATAGCCTTGTACATCGCCGGATACCCGAGGTGATGCTTGCGCTCAGAGACATGAAGCATCTTGAAACCTTGGAACTCACCTACCTTTTTGAGTTCTCGAACGATATCCCGGGGGACCTTCTCATTGAGCTGCCGAGGCTTCAAGAGTTAATGCTCAGTTCCAAGGACCCCCGTATCGTATTGATGCTCCGTAACTTCGCCTGCCCCAATATCCGATCGGTTGTAGCCAATGCTTCGGATGTGATTGAATCTCGTTCCCTGGCCCAAGAGATAGCTGGTGCATTCCACTCCGTTTTTCCAAGTACCCCGTTGTCAACCTGGTTGAAGGTGGAACGCAGACTCGCACGACTGGTCACGACCATATCTGTGGAATCAAACCTAGAAGTCGATCCGGCAGCCGCTCTTGCCAATAGACCCCGACCGGCGTCGAAATTATACCTCAATTTATCCACCGACCATTCGATATGTCTTGCGCTCGTATCCGTTTTCGAAGGGCCGAACTTGGAAAGCTTGACTCTCACGACATCTACCACCACGAATTTCGAATTCGCCATTGATGTCGATGCGGAACATGTTCCCTTTCTACGCGCCGTCAGTCTATATGACTCCTCCTTTGACCTCCGAACCCCAATCGTCTCTCAAGTTCGTTCATTGGCCATCCGGAATAATGGAAATGACGACGTGTATCGCCCAATGCTCGAAGTAATGCTTGCCCTTAGAGACATGAAGCAACTTGAACTCCTGGAGCTCGCCGAAGTTCTTGAGTTCTCGGAAGATATCCCAGAGGGCCTCCTCATTGAGCTTCCTAAGCTGAAGAAGATAAAACTTAAAACATGGGATCCTCGTGTTGCATTGATGTTCCAGAGCCTCGCATGCGCCAACATTCGGTCTATCGTCGTCGACACGACTGACACAGTTGAATCTGGTGACCTTGCAAAGCAGGTAGCCAGCGCATTCTACTCTATCTTGCCGGCTGCTCCATCATCAACCCGATTAAAGGTGAAAGCCAGCGACTCAAACCTTGCGACGACCATATTCGTGGAGCCAGACTTAGCAGTGGAATCAGTATCTGCTCCCGACGAATCCTCACAAGCGTCACGGTTACAGCTCCACGTACCCAACGACTATTCAATATGCCTTTCACTCGCATCCGTTTCTCTTGACCGCGCTCCGAAAATCCTTGAAGTTGATCTGGGTTCAAACAATCGCCAAAACCCCATCAACTTAATGCGTTCTTTGGACGGCGTTGAAAAGCTAGTCGTACCTTCTGTACAAGATCTACTAGTCATCATGTCGGACGTTCCGAATAAGACTCAGGTCAACAAAGCTCGGCGCGGCACTATCCTCCCTTGCTCGTTACCATCGTTAAAGCACATCGACGTCACATCCTACAGAGAGCCAGGGCGACGAGACCGGACTCTCAACAACCTTCAAAAGGCACTCGAGAGGCGTCGTAATATCAATGCTGGGATTGAGGTTCTGAGGATCAATTCATACTTTCGTAGGTCCGAACTGGAAATTCTGGAGTCTGAGGTGCAGTCATTGGAATATTACCGAGGAAAGTAGATACTATGTCACCTACAGAGTATACGCAATAGCATTATTATTGGCCGTTGCCTTTGATCCATATTTGTTGTACCTACGCGTAAAAGTGCTTCCACTCGAGACTCCCCCTAAGAGACTTCCCACCCCTGGCGCGCAGCAAAGGATCGATTTTCGGCTCCGAACATGATTCCTTCTTAGACCACTGCCACCAATAATTTGCCATCTCAATGTCTCCGATTACGCGATTTCTCGATACCTCGCCGACTGTTGAAGAGGTCGCGCAGAAAATAGAAGACTTACGCGAGGATATTCGCATCTTGGAAGGCTACCGCAATGCTCGGTTCCTCATTGTTTCGCGCCTACCCACCGAGGTCCTATCTATGATCTTCGAATACGTGGCCAACACATCTTATAAGCCCAATGATTGCGTTCATAATCCGTATGCCTGCTGGCTGCCTGTCTCTCAAGTCTGTTGCTTGTGGCGACATGTCGCGATCAACACTCCTCGAATTTGGGGCACTATCTACATTCACAGCAGGCTGGAACTCGCGACGCTGTTCCTTGAACGCTCAAAATCCGCGTCTTTGCGTGTCCTCACATCAGCCTATCACACCCAGGACTTGGATGTTGTTACCCTATGGTTCAGTCACGGAAGCCAGCTTAGGACCATTAACCTCAATTTCATGTGCGAACCCTCGCTCGCATGGCCCACCCTTTTCAGAACATTGAGAGCACCGAACTTAGAAACTCTGTGCGTCACGGCATGCTACCCAACAGACTTTGAATTTGCGACAGAGGTTGATGGAGCTCATATCCCCCTTCTACGTGAAGTTGAGCTAACTGACTGCTCCTTCAACCTCCAAACCCCATTTCTCTCCCAAGTTCGCTCGCTAACCATCAAATATGATGAAATTACCGCCAATTGTCGCCCGATGCCCCAAGTAATGCTTGCCCTTAGAGACATGAAGCATCTGGAGCACTTAGAACTCGCCCACTTTCTCGAGTTCTCTGGAGATATCCCTGTGGATCTCTTCATCGAGCTTCCAAGACTGAAAGCCCTCATAATCAAATCCAAAGATCCTCGTATCGTGCTGATGCTGCAAAGTTTTGCATGCGCCAACATTCAGTCGATTGTTGCGGACACGACGACTCCAGTGGAGTCTTATGTCCTTGCGAAACGCATAGCTGTCGCATTCCGCTCCATCCTCCCGAATACCCTATTTTCCACTCGGTTGAAAGTGCATTACACCAATCCTAATTTCGCAACGACCCTATTCGTGTATCCAAAAATGGATTCACCCATTAAATCATCTTCAGTATCCCGACTGCAGCTTTGCGGACCCATCGACTACTCGACATGTCTTGCGCTCACATCCGTTTTCCCTGAAAGTCCTCCGAAATCCCTTGATTTCAACCTGGGCAAAGCCCGGGATCTCCCCATCGCTTACGATCGTCTAGCCCTGATAAATTTCATGCGTTCACTTGACTCCATCGAAGAACTCACCATAAGTACGGTGCACACCCTACTGATCGTCTTGTCGGACGTTCCGGATGAGACTGAAGTGAACAAGGCCGGCCGCGGAACCACCCTCCCCTTGGCATTACCGTCGTTGAAGCGCATCGATGTCATGCAGCGCACACATCTGGGGCGGCACGATAAAACGTTGAATGATCTCCAGAAGGCACTTGAGAGGCGTCGTTGGATCAATGCTGGTATCGATGCCCTAGGATTCGAAAAATCATTCAAGGAAGATAAACTGGAAATTTTCAGGTCGGAGGTGAAAACGTTGGAACATATTTCTCATCATGGAGTCAGAACACCACTATGAAGGAACCAATCATCGACACCACGAAGGCGTCATCACCACTCCTTCCCATTGTATACTCGATACTATTCCCTGATGATTGTTGTATTCCTTACTGGTCCGTGTCCTTTATCCCTGTTGAGTATTTGTATACTGTCTTCTGTCTTCTCAGGACTGAATATTCAATATCATACCTCGTATAATCGCATTTTCTGCAAAAGGAGCACTAGTAAGCGGAGGATTCGTCGGACTTCAAGCTTCAAGCGGAATAGAGCAGATGTTCGGAAAGTGATCATCCTAGCCCCTGGCCGGGACCCCTCACTCGGCTAGGTCCACCTCTTGTTCTGAATCTTTGGGGCACCGTTCAATGCTGGTTAAGTTCAAAGACCCTCATAGTACTCGAGAAAGTTTGATCTTACGAGTTACTCACCACAACCAATGACCAATAACCATAGTCCGCGGTGGATCAAAAATTAGTCGTTCCAGCCCACACCAAGACCACACTACTTACCAGTCAAACCCCCCGCGGTATCCCCTTCCCTTTCTCTTCGTCTAAGTCCAAACACATCTGAACCATCAGCTCCAGTTATCTCCTGCTTTATGAATCAAGCTTTCTCGAAGACGTCTAGAGTACACACTACTTCAAAGGCGGTAAGAAGTGTCCAATTGAATCAATCCATTGAAACACACGATTCACCTTTGATTTGAGGAACAGAGGAGAGTGCTGAAGCGAAAGGAGACCATCGATGTCTCCTTTATACCATCGAGGAAAGTGTACCAAGAATATATTCCGGGGTCGTGGTGAGGCCGAGGCGAGGAATGTCCCTCAAAGTTACATCATCTCAACGCAGACGCTTCTACTATCATGGAAAACTGATGATGGAAGGCGGAGAAGTAGTTTACTGTCCACTTGACTGGGGAGTTGACCACGGGACGATAGTATGTTCAACACAGCCAAGTTATTGAGACAGAGAAGGGAGCGTGAAGCAACCCCCTACGGAGCTCAAGGGCTCCAGACGACGTTGGATTGCTAGTTAAGGACTCTTGTCAGTTTGAATCAAGGTCACAGGACAACGCTAGCTCCCACCGTCGCAAAGCAAGTGAAATTGACATGCTGAACCGTATAGCGACCGTTCGGGTATTGATACGGCGTGACTGATTTTTGGACTCGAAAGGAAGGGTTGCATGTTCAGAGAGATGATGCCTATAGCTATGATCCATCATCCCATGGCATGATTCCTTGAGGTGGGATGGTAAGAACCCATACTCTCGTAGATGTCGTCGGATGAATATGTCTACGTTGTGAGAGATGGCAAACTGAAGCAGTTGCCTTCCACTCGAGCTCAACAACAGCTCCCTGCTAGTCACGCCAATCGCGTCAAGCCGACTGACGTCCCAGTTGTCAGTATGCAGCGATGCGCGTGTAGGATTCAAAACCCCAACGATGTCCGCCGTGGTGGGGGCCCTCAACGCCCTGACAGGTCAACCATCCCTCCACAAACCTTCACCCACACAGTGTTAGTAAAAAGGCACCTGTCACGTATACTAGCCGACTCAACCTATTTTACAGAGCTCAAGTCGACGCTTCTATCCGTGATTACAACAACCAAGACCGCCAAAACATCGCTCTTTGGCTCGAAGGCGATTACGCCTTGCGTTACGCCGGTATCGACAAACGTCTCAGTAACACCGAACGTATGACCCCCCAACCCAAGCTCGCTGAATCGCAAGCCTTAGTCACCGTCATCCTCCCCACCGCCAACGTCGTTCGCGTTCAACCTTCCGCCTAGTTGACCAGAGAAATGCAAGGCAATTCCATTGCTGCGTTCGGCCTCAACGGTGTTGTCACCTCCGCTGATATATATGGGATGACTGTCGAAGCTGTTCGTCAAGCCATCAACAATGGCGATGCGTTCATCCCGCTTCATGACCTCCGCGATGAAAGCCGCCCACCTGTGCTCAAGGTCGTATTGAATTTGTACAGCCGATCCACCCTCACACAATTCGTTGACAAGCGCTTCGTGTGAGGACCTGACGATCCTGGCCTTCAATTTCTCCTTCGTCAATGTACTTGTAGTCTAAATCGTCGGTAGCAGCGACCTTGTGGATTTATGCGAGTGAAGATCTTTGTCGAAACGCCTCGTCCCTTCCGTAGAACGCCCGTGATCCTATACACGAAGAAGAGAACCTCGTGTGATGACCTATACGTAAGATGAGAGAAAAAGAAAGATGCTTTGGTCGTACTCCGTTAGCTTCGGGGCTTCGTTGAGGGCATCATATGATGAGGTCAATAGCAGATGTTGATCACGGAGGGGAAAGATACCTCTGGCTATGTAGGCCTCTAGCAGCGCATTGATCGCAAGGAGACATCCGCAAATCCGCGGTGTATGTATATACAAACGAAGGGGGAAAATCGTACATTCATCATCATCATACGGGACATAATCAATCTTGTAAGTACTTAAACATTTCTGGTAAGCATGCAGCGTAACCCAGGAGAGAAAAAGGGAAAAGAGTTTTTATCTATGCTACATAGAGTGAGGGAGTAGACTTTCGTTGATGTCGATATTTGATATAACACATCCATGAGGTGGGGAGCAGGGGAGGCAACTGGCAAACGGAAGAATGGGGTAACCACGGTTCAAAGAGGAAGGAAAAACAAAAGAGGAGGAAAGCCTATAAATATGCAAGAGCACCAGGAGGGAAAAATGCGTATAGACAAGCTTGGAGATTCGAGACTAAACGGACCACAAAGTCAGAAAGGAGGCGTCTCATCTTGGAGAGGAGACGGCTCGACACAGAAGCGTGAAGTACAGGAGAAAAGGGGACAAGACGACAAAGATGAAAAATCACTTATGAAACGGAATATTCGGACTCCACGAATTCCGGTTCTCACAAGGTTTCTTCCTTTTCGCAACCTGCGAGACTGCTCTAAATATCGCAGAGGTCGACGATGGGTCCGCCGCACCGCCAACCGCGCCACCAGAGGCACTCCCACATGACGAAGGCGGCCGATGACTATGATTGGCTGTCGACGAAACCTCCGAGTGTGGTGAGAACAAGAAACTCGACGAGGCCACCGAATCAGTCGGAGAAGAAGGTCCGGAAGGCACATCATCGATATTGAGTTTATTGCTTCCTACTCCTGAATCAGATGATAGAGAAGCAGATGTCGATGAGGTGTTCGATGAAGAAGAGGAGGCGAAGGAGCATGCCGTGCTCGGGGGCCCCGATCGTGTGGAAAAGGACGGCCAGATAGTAGCAGGAGGGAGGGGAGGCAACGTGAGAGGGAAGGCATTCGAATAATCTCCGGGTGGCTTGGGTGAATGTGGCGGCGGTGGTACTGGTGGGTATATGGCGGGAGAAGAAGACTGCTGCAGCTCATGTGCTACAGTTTTCCATCGATTGAGATTATCCAGGCACTGGTCGGCGTACGGTCGGATTTCTGATGGAGGAGAGGGTCAGTGGGTTCGTGGTAAAAGGTGGATATCAACTGAGGCGCCACGTACCCGGGATGGCTTTTGCGGTCAAATCAAGGAGGGGCTTCGCAAAATTGCTGATAAAGAATATCTGGTTCTTTGCCTGGCTAATTCGCTCGCTCGCGGGAGATAGCGTGCACGGAAGCTCGTACTGCTTCTCAAGAAGAGTCTGAGACAACCATTCGTCTGCAAGCGCGGAAGCCCAGTGCTTAGATACATCGTAAGGCCGGCTCTAAGATAGAAAGAGGTAAAGTCGAAGAAGGAATGAGAAGGTGTCAAAAAATCGGACAGAAAGTGTCACTCACAGGGTTGCTTATATCGGCGCACTTTAATAAAGCTTGGCACGTTATAATTTGCCGGTGGGTAATCGGTCCTATTTCGCCCAAGGTTATTGATTCTAGCCGACGCATGAAGTCCTCATGTACGCTCATGTCTGTGGCAAGAACGGTTGCACGGAGGAGCTTCTTCGCACGGCACCCATGATGTGGGTTATCTAGGAATGACCCCATGCCATGTTGTCGCATGACCCGCAGCAAGAGCTGGTAATGCAGGTGTTCCAAAGCAGATTTGTTATCAAAGACCAGGGATAGAGGTGCTCGTGCGTTTTTCTAGCCGAAGAGGGGTCGCTCAGGTCAAAGCCACGGCCTAGATGAAAAGGCACGCACCATGAAGACATTGGTCAATCCTGGATGTCCCACGTCATGTCCGATAGCTGCGACGTAAACAGCGAACAGCTCAACGAGGCCGAGGGATGTCACGATAGGTCCGCCATCCCACGTTTTGTCTGGCCTCCACATGCGATCATCGTTCTTCAATATGGACACCGGAGGAACCATCCCCGCAGAGCGCAAATAGCAGTATACGGCTTGTAGGACGTCTAGGGCATGCTGAAAGTTGTGATAGGAATTTTCCAAACGGTAGATTCGTCTCAGATGCTGGATGAATGATGATATTTGGCCTGTGGGGACATGTGATTCAACAGGGGGGCCAATGATGGCGACGACGCAAGCACGTACTGAGAGATACACCGATTGTGCGCTCCATTCCATGTATCCGGTAGAGGGCTTCAAAAAGTAGTATTGTGCAGGCTACAGCTTCGTCCTCGGGGAGTTTGTGAGGCTCGAAGTGCCAGCTCTGTAGGGTGTCGATGAGGCGGTATCTGGTTGCTCTGGATAGTCGTACTGGCGTGCTACGAAATGACCCCCTCAACACAGAAAAAAACCAAGAAAAAACCTGAAAACGTACCTATCGACGTTATGCTCGTTAACGGCGATATAAGTCTGCTCAAACATGTCGCTAAGGAGTTCCGCATATCGTGTGCTACAGAGAGTGATGGGTGCTATTCGCTGGGGATCAGAGGTCGCTGAACTCACTGCAAGTCATCGTTGTAGCCATACCCCAGCCATCCTTTCCCCTGCATGGGATTGACAGTGGCCAGGAGCAAACCGCCTAGATCTGCACTCCTCCGTCTGCCGTGGGTAATGTATATTTCCTCGACGACCTCTGTGGACATTGTCCGTGCGATGCCTGGCATCAGAGAGCTGGTGATATTTGAGGTTTTATTGCAGCTGGGAAAGCCGAGAGCGTGAGGGAACGAGGAGGAAGGGGTCGCAGGAAAATGTCGAGATGTGGAGACCTGGTAGGGGTTCCTCGGTCGCGTGGAAGTAGAGGTCGCTCGGTTGCCTCGTGGACTTTGTATTTATGGCCCATCAACATGGCTGCACAGCCTCACCACAAACAAACTAATCGCCCAATCAGGGACCAGATCTCTTTGTACAGTACGCTGACAATGTTCCTTTCAACTTTAACTCGACTGCGATCTCTGACTCTCCTGCACTCTTCAAATTCTCTGGACCCCGAAAGCCACTCTTCAGCTTCATAAGTGGCTTGTGGCCTGCTCCATTTCATATCAGATCCTGGCTCGTGTTATCCCACTTTCTCAGAATCACCGTCTCTTGATGCTCTGCCACCGAGAATCCTGGCGTGAGCGGCGACATCACCGTCTGGCTTCCTAGTGCCGTATTTCATGATCGACGTAACCAGCGCTGTATTAAACCGATTCAAGATGGCTCTGGTACTCGAAAATCTGTCTTTGACCTCATCGGAGGCTTGTCTCGTGCCCTCGGGAAAATCTATGAGTCCGACATAACGTGATAAAACGCCTTGCCAACCCTATTAATAGGTGGTTGGCGCATCGTGAGGGGACATGCCCAGATGATGTCTTGCTTCGCGGGCGAATGGCTGTAGATCGGAAGACAAGTTCCTGCGAAGGAATCTCCAGCCCCCTTTGCTTTTTCCAATACCGGTGAGCATGTAGACATCATTCCCAAGATCTCAAAGAGCTTCACCAAAAGGTCGTAACACAATTGTGCCCCTTTTCTTTTTTCCATAACCCGCAGAGAAGAGTGGTTATATCGTCCTCGATTTCCCAAATGCGTTCTACGGTCTCACCCCCAAATGATTGTTTGCTTCCCAGGTGTATGACTACCCGTCGGATGATGACTTCCTACATATGCTCCTGCATCAGCATCCTTAGCCGTAGACCGGAAGGCTACTTCCCGTTGGGTGGACCGAGGTTGCTGCTTCAAGTTCTACGGTTCCCGTTTGCATCGCTTGAGTTCCCAGTACATGTGGTCCAACTCCCACATGAGACTTTCCGACTTCCCATCATCGCATCGTGCTATTTTCCTTCCAACCCCACGAGCTTCTCATCAGCGCCTACGGAGAACTCGACGTTTATAGCTCCGTGCCTCACGCTATACCCCCTACTTGAAGCGTGCGTGTTGAATGAACTTGTTCGAAGAATGAGCTGGCGTTAACCTAACAATAGACTTGCTGCATCGCATGCCTTGCCTTGTCAGCCCTTTGTAGAGATCTCGACTATTATAGTTCCGTCCCTCGCACCAATGGCCCAGCTACTCGATACGTGCATGTCATGTACGGATATCTTTCCAGAGTCCAGACCGACCCGGTGTTCATTTAGCAAACAACTAGAAACATTCCTCGAGTGTACCTCTTCTAAAAATCACAGCGGATATGTTTACCATCCATTGATGCCGAGGCATTAGAAACAAGTGTGATGTTGCTGTGTCTCGAGTCTCCGGTGGCCTTTGACGAGACTGGGGATTTACCTTCCTGACAAGTTGAAGTTTGACAGAAGTGACCGCATAGGGGGCTACTTCTTAGAAACGAAAATCAAGGGTTTTTGATAGGTGCGTAGCGCTCATCCCTTTTTCATTTATGATGGAGACCAGCAGCATGCCGGCCTCCTACTAGCTAATTACATGAGTAGACTACGAGTATCGACGACAATACATGGTGGTGGATACACGGTGGGGGGACAGGGGGACAGCAACACGGCAGTACGAGGAGAGTAGTTGGGGATCTGCCCACCCACCCACCCTCCTTATATACACCTAGCCACGTCCCGCCCAAGCGCACAAGTAAAATTTCCTCCCCTCTGCCCTCGGCTACGGCTTCGTCTCCGTGTCTCG
>BEWF01000650.1:0-108722 GCA_002583695.1 Pleurotus salmoneostramineus | reverse complement strand
AAATCAAGAGAGATGGGGGCGAGGGTGGCGTACCTGTTTATAAAGGGAGGAGTCTCCGAGGCTGACAAGTGAGCTGGGGGAGGACAAGAGGGAGAAAGTTATAGGGCTTATATATGTTTGGAGGAACGAAGGCCACCGCCGGAGTTGGAAACGAACTTGGTCGACGATTGTGGAAACAGACAATGAGAAACCACAGAGAGTAGCCGACTAGTGGACCACATTCATCTAAACGGTGGCCCAATTTAGTAATCTTCGATGGAGGAGAAAACATACAATGAAGGATGATCGAGATCGACGGATCCATGGGCTACATTCGTCCATCCGGGGGCTTAATTTAGACAGCCGAACCTTCGGTGGGTATAGTAGGCAGGGTCGTTCTTTGTGCAGCTACTCTGGTGTCCCGAAAAAAGGCACTCAGGCAGACAATGAGCTGGTCAACTCGTATTTTCTTTGAACGACCCTTAACCAGGTAATGAGTCGATTGGTTTCCATTTTGGTAGATCGACCTCACTTCCGAGTCTGCGATATCTTGGGAAGTGGGGAAATGGCCCGTCGGGATTCATGGAGCAACTCGGAGAGTTGTGAGGGGGAACGGGGTGACGGAGTATGCTCATATGAGGTCGAGATAGGACAGGTTGAAAGACTGAGGGTATGACGTCCAGAAGCCGTGTATATGTCGTAAGTAGCGGTATTACGACCCATTGTGTCTGTATTACCGTGATCAAGCACATCGGGGTATCCGTATCTGGGAGGTCAAGGGTCGACTTTCCGCGCGCTTGTTCTCAGACGCTCATTTTAGGAGAAAAGGGGTTGGAAATGAATCTTGAAGGGTCAACCGGTCACCGGTCAAGCACTAGTGCATTCTGCTTGTGTCGTCAAAACGCCCCCCACGCCTCCGGTCAGAAGTACACCTAAATAACTTGGGGGATATTCATAGCCATGTCAGCACGCGCTCCGATTCCGTTCTGATATGGACCAGTCAGCGCCGGAATCGTAAAAACACACACGAAGATTCAATATTCATGTCTATAGATAACTACATACATATTAAGTATGCACAAAGTCCCATGGTATGAGCAAATAATTTAAATGTATCGTTAAGTCCTCGACTGGTCGTAAAAACCGATTTTAGTCACTGTAGCGACCGCTATGGGGATTGATAGTGAACCCATCAAGCTCGCCTTTCCCAGAAACGACGGTGTAGCGAGATTTCGAATCACGTCCCTTCATGCAGCCTCTGCTGAGAGCGACGGCTCCGAGGATGATGATGGCGAGGAGCGAAGCCCCGAGCAACCCGATGGCAATGTAACTGTTTCTGATCAATTCCTTCAGCTCGCCCGAAGTATCGTCGTCGCCGGAGTTAGACAGGCGGACTTGGGCGTTACCTGCCAAATCGGATGTCGGCCTACCGCTTTGCTTGAATGGTGATGTCAAGAAGTTGAATCGTTGGCTGTCGGTGCCGTCGCAGGTGTTCAGGAAGATGCGATCGCCTGCATTTCCGGCGCTGGGTCCGTTTCCAAGTTGAACGCATTTGTCGTTGAAAGCGGATTTGATGACACAACCGTCTGCGGATAAATCTCCTGGAACAACTGAGTTGGCACCACGGCAGAACGCAGAACACTCGATTTTGAAGAATTTGCGTCTGTAGAATGCGGTCAACAAGATTGGAGATGGAGATGATCTGACTGCGCTTACTGGTTGTTCTCGTCTCCACTGATGAAGTACAGGTTATCATTAACGGCGCGTGTCGCGATAACGAGGTTAGACCCATTCAAAGACCTATGCAGATGGTAAGCGCATGTTAGTAGAAAGGATGACGAATAAAACGTACTTCGCAACATAGTAGGGATTAGGGGATCCGGTTTGCTCAAATCGAATTTCCAAGCGTTTGTTGAAATCGGTTTCGCCAACGAGGTCAACGTTCGATTCAAATGAAGGAGCGCCCCAGTAGGTAGCACTGTTCGCAACCCGTACACCTTCAAATTCGAAGTTAGGATTACAGACACTAGGCGTAGGTGATGGTAGGTGTGTGTTCGTGGTGGTCGAAGCTTTATCGTGTTCGTGAGGCCAAGTGGTTGAGGTAACAGCCGTAGACGAAGCAAGAGGAGCAGAAGTCGATGGAGCAACCTGCTTGAAGTAATTGAATCTCTGACTGTCTTCCCTTTTGCAGGGTGATGTCAAGAACACTGGGTCACCCGTAGCTCCCCTTGATGGACCATTTCCAACTTGAACGCACAAGTCGGGCTTATCCGCAAGTTTCATGAAGCAGTTGTCTTCCACGAAGCTACCGCAGTCTCCGCATTCAATTATGAAGCGTGTGTTCCTAAGCACAGACACTCAGCGTGAGTATTGATACGCCGTGTGATGGAACTACACGAACCCATTAACTCCTTTGTTCTCGGTCAAAGCCAAGGAGTTGTTTGGAAGAAGCCCCACAGCAAGATTGGAATCGCCGAATGGTCTAAAAAGACGTAAGCTACGTGAAAACTACACAGCGCTGCAATCGGGTACTTACTCAATGGTGAATGAAGTAGGTGACGATTCAATTTTGGTAAATTTGAACAAGGGCCGCCCCGCCGCTGGTACCTTGAGTATGGTTGAACCCGATTTCAAACCGTTGGCGAAGCCAATCGCCTCGGAGTTGTTCCAGTCATATGGGTCGTCTCCAGTAAACCCCGGGGTACAGATTGGAGGAGGAGAACCTTGTCGCCGGGTTAGAGGTTTAGCAAGGACGGCTCCCGATATTACGGAGGTGGCGTAGAGTAGGGTGAAAACGGAAAACATGACAAGAAAAGGAAAGAGAAACAGAGAAGTGAAGTGGAGTGATGAGAGTCTGCGAGTCGGAATACATGCTATTTAAGAGCTAATGGGACGATGCTTGGCAAAAGGATTGTGCCCGAGGAGGAATGTTTCAGCGCAATGCAACCCGCGCGCCAAGAATCAACCGCAATCGATGCATCGCCACGGCTTCCTAAAGAGGAAGTTTTATTTCCAAAGTTGGAAGGTTGTGATTGAGAACGCACTGCTTAATTCAAGCTTGATTCTATTAGAATCGGGGGCGGCTTTCAGAGCAACGTAGTGGACAGCCTAATCTCCTGAAAGGCTCGGATTCAATCGTGTTTCACTTTTTCTACCTCATAGGTCCGAAGTTTGATAGTCTGGTACCACAGCCTAGTATGTAAGTGTTTGTAGACGAAGGCATTCTTGTGACATCTAAGTATTCTCTTGAAACATCCTCTATTCCCAGATCCCTACGACGCATATGACCAGTCTTGCTATAGGAGGCGAATGCTAGTGCTAGGTCTCAAGTGCACCTTTTCCATTGGGGTTGAAGGCTCCGGACTGCCCTGAACGACGCGAAATCGAGGGCCGCTAAGATGGTATGGCTCTACGTCACAAGGTTACTTCTCTAAGGGTACGAGTCCGTCGTATTTCTGCCTACCAGTGCCGAGTCCCTTCAGTATAAGTATCGTACCCAGCACAAGAAGACCGATCAATGCACCACTGAGAAAGCCCATGAGAATAATGAAAGCTATCTTGACAATCTCGAGTTTAACCATCATCGCCCTTGTGTCATCGTTACGGGCTTCAGCGCCCGAGATGTGTGATTCCCTCGATGAAATGTCTGCACCAAGTACTGTGGCTTTGGTGGATGGCGATTCCGCGAGTGGAAGGACGCCGACTTGGGTAGCATCTCTTCGGATAAATCGAAAGCGCTGATCATCAGAGCGGGTACAAGGCGAATAGCCCAAAGCGGGGCGGTCTTCGATGTAGACAAGCTGAGCGCAGTCCCCGGGAAGGTCAAAAAGCTCCACGGAACAATCCTCTCCAGAAGTATCTCCACACGTAGTGCAATCAATGATAAACTGGGAGAGCCTGTCAACGCACAGGTCAGCTAGGTATTCCGTAAATGGTGTCGAGAACTGCAGACGCACTCGTTTCCTACGTTTCTAGAAAATGAAAGGGGGCGTCGAGTAGGATCCGACTTAATGCCGAGTTCTGGCTCCTCGAATGGTCTGATGAATATGTTCTGAGCGGCATTCATATAACGTGAGATTGGGGATAACGTACTCGATGGTAAATGTCCTTGAAAGTGATCCGACTTTCGTAATCCTCAAGAAATCAAAACCGCCACCATCCCGTTCTCCCGACCGCGCCCCTATCTCTGACTCTCTTGGGCTCGAGAATGTGGGATCAAAGACTCTCCAGTCATAAGCAGCACTCGAGTTGAACGACGGCGTGCACATTCGGAAGACATGACGAGGCTTCGAAATCACCGAGTCAAGGAGTATTGCGAAGACCAGGAACGTGGAATGGAGCAGCATAGGATCCTTCTAATTACCAGCGCTCTGAGTCTCTTATACGAAGAAGCCCGAACGTCACGTTTCACTAGATACAACCTGCCAAGAATGACGCTGCCCAGCGGCGCCCATAGTAGTGTACCTGAAGGGAGTACACACCACTTAGCACCGAGCCTAAGGTTGGCCTGAGGCCATGAGAAAGCGATTGAACATACCGAAATGGGCTACATGCGGACGTGGTGTGGACTCAGGGACCTGCCTCGATGGGACAGCTGGATAAGGTTAGTGACGGATGGAGGGTGTGGGTGGAAGTGGGTGGGCAATAAGCAGCTTGATGTCCAAGGAACGTATTATGCGAATCTCCAGGTACCCCAGTCCTAGCGACGACTAGGACTCACTTAGCGCGGCGAACTGAGGACACACAAGTCTGTAAATGGGAAGTGTATAACCGAAAAAGGAAGGTTGTGGTTGAAAGGCGCACCTGAGGCACTGGGACAAGACACAGACAGGATGCAATACTGAAACAGACTGTCCCGAGAAACCATCACAAATGCGACATGGTCAATCATGAGAAATCCATTCATATAAGCAGGAAAATAATAGTACACTATCAATGCCCTAAGTAATAGAAATCCAGTACGAGCTCAAGCTCTAACTGGGAGGATCGCGCGAGCCTTTTGGACCGCCATCTGGACTTCGGCGGGGGTGAAGAGACCAGCTTGAGCACCGGCCTCTAAGACATCGCGGCACCACACCTGAGGGTCGCCGGGCTTTCGAACTTGCTGATTGTTGATGATATTCTCGAGGAGCTGACGATGCGCGTGGGGCAAGGACTTGATAGGAACCGGGATGATTTCCGAGAATTCGCGCGCACAGAGAGCCCAGGATCTCGTGGACCAGTTGGCCCACTGTCCTTGAGACTGTGTAAGTCCGCCACGACGATGGATTGTGTCCTTGGAGGCGGTTCGTCCGATCTCCCAGGAGATGGACCAATAGGACTGGTCTGATTTGGCCGAGGCGCCTCTCATGGGGGTGACGGCCAAGAAGACCATCAAAGGCTTGCTTTCCTGGTCGGGGTAGCCTTGGAGAGAGGCGGGCTGGACGTTGTCGCGTCGACCGAAGTTATCCAGGAAGGACATGATTGGCGGGATCGGCAAGCAGGTCAGGGAAGATGGCGATGATGGCTACGCAGCGATGATGAAGAAAAAGCTACCAGATATCAAATCTATGCCTTGGTCAAGAAGGGAACAGAAGGAGAGTAGATGTGAGGTTGGCTTACCTGGTCACAAGGACGTCCGAAGGTGAGAAGAGAGCTGGGGGAGTGAAGGAGAGAGAGGAATGTTATAGGGCCTTTTAAATGTTTAAAGGTAAAGACCACTGTCGGACGTTGTAAGTGGACTTCGTCGACGAATGTGACGAATCTGGAAATGAACAATGGGGGACTAACGTGCTCATGGCCCACATTCGTCCAAACGGTGGCCCAATTTAGCAATAGTCGAGGAAAGGAAAAAAACAAACAATGGGCGACAATCGAGATCGCCCGTCCATGGTCCACATTCGGATGTACGGCAGCTTGATTTGGCAATCGAGAAGGGTGGATGCTGCGGCTGGTATTGCCAACAGGATCGAGCACTGTTAGATAGGGCAGAAGGTCAGATTCTCGCACCTCCGAGAAGCATAGTGATTAGGCGAACAATGACTTCTTGGCTTAACGCCTGGTCAAACCATGATTTCATTAAACGGGTCCCAATGGGTACATACATAGCACGTCCGTCAGTAGCCATTTCCATTGACGCCAATGTATATCCCATGTTCAGTTCCATGATGGTCCGGAGAGCCCTCTCTTCGGGAATCATGGTGTGCTTCCGGGGGAGCGATTGGAAGTATGAACCGATCGGCTTCAGGGCTGGGGGACGGGGGACATGTTCAAATGCTTGTAAGTTCAAAATCGGGGGAATGGCATACCCTCCGACAACCCGCAACACATCGTCCAACAATCGTTCCTTATCTTCAACCAAACGCGCGAGCTCAGCTTCACTGATTCTGAGCTCCTCCATCAACTCATCTTGTTGCTGTTTGGCATACTTGTACTTCGCCTTGGTTATCAAATACATTATTTGGTGGGGTGTTCGACCCATGATAGTCCCGGTAGATTCATCATACTGAGACCTCAGATGCGGGGGAATCTGGTCGAGGATGTCTAGAGGAGACGGCGGTCGGTTTATAGGCGGCAGGGAAAATGACGGAGACATGGGGTACGTGGACCTATATGAAGCAAAACACAAAACATTACTATCAAGCGCACGAGCCAGACAAGGACCAACTGACCCATGCCCATTCGTCGTATGCCCGTTCGCCCCACCGAAGTAGCTATTGCTATCCCCTCCCTCCAGCATTGATGCCCCTTCAATCTCTGAGGGTGTATGTGGTTCGACTTTGAACTGGCCGAACCCACCCCCTGGTGGATCCTGGTTCTTATTCGAAGAACGATGATTTGCTTCGTTGGTTACGTCCGATGGTCTGCCAGATGTCGAAGGGCCTGGATCATTCGCACCATTACGTTTTCTCTTTCGAGAACCCCCACGTCCCGGTGCGGGTGGCGAGATCGCATGCTGTAACCGCATATGCTTGGCCAACGCGTCTGAGCGAGTAAATGACTTGTCACACTCTGCGGTAGATGTAGAAAAAGAGAGAAGTGAAAGTTAGTCAAGTAACCGAGGATTATTTGTTGGATAGGTACCTGGGAGTGTGCAGATAAACGGCTTCTCCCCTGTATGCGAACGGATGTGTGAAATAAGCGCAAACCGCGAAGTTTGAGCTAATCCACGCCTTGTACACGAAGCCCATTGACAAGAGTAGCTCGATTTATGCACGCCGATATGCTCTACATAGAAATCATCCATGAACATCCTATGGAATGAAGAATGTTTTCATGAAGAAAAGGACTTCACCGCTGTGTATATGCTCAATTAGCGTAGGCAAGTGTGTGTACACTTTCCCGCAACTGTCCCATTCACAGGTTACACTATCTTCGACGATAGGTTGTCCGTCGCCTCCCTCCGTGAAAAAATGATCAGGGGAGCTCGGAGGCGATATATCTTCGCCATGGATGGTCGTTTCAATCCAGGTTGTCCGGTTGGGTATCCGCAGCGGTGATTCTGAAGCTGAGGAGGGGGAGGACCTCGACGGGGAAGGCGAGCCACTGTATATACTTCGTGCCATGGTCGTTGTTGTTGTTGTTGTTGACGGTGGTCCAAGCTATGATAGAAGCGATCTCCGTCCGTGTGAAACCGAAATCAATGCGCGCTTGTACGTATGCAGGACGACTTCACTGAGTAGATACAAAGCAAGATACAAGTGTGTGGTAGTAATTGGAATACATGAACAAATTATATACGACTTGGTGATTGTAAATAGCGAATATCATTACGGTCATAAGATTCATTAGATAGAAAGGGCATCCCAGGGGAGGAGCCTACAAGGCTTGACCAACGACTACTTCGCAATGAACTTGGTCTTGATGGTGACCATCATCAAGGTGTTCGTCAAACAAGGTAGGGCCATCCACCGAGTGACGCAGAAAGACATTTTCTGAGCTGGAGGGGGGTTGGGTGATCGGGGAGTCTGTCGTGGCAGGCAGTAAGGCTCGCTCGGAAACTTGTTCCTCTGCTTGATCGTTGGGCGGCTTCGGCAAAGACTTTGACTGAATTTCAGGGACTTCTTCTTGCGTCACAGGCGCATCCTGCACGGCTTCAACAGCACTGGAAGGTTCAAGTCCTGACGTGACCTCTTCCGCGGACACGGGCGTCGCACGTTCAGCCACCTTTTCCACAACTTCCTGGGCGGTTGGAAGCGATTCAAGAACCGATAACGTATCAGACGTGGCAGGGCTACTGATTATAGGCGAATCCGAACTCGAACTCGATGTTGAATCCTCCCGCCTAATGTCAAGAATCGGCGCCCTGATATCAATAACAGGATGCTCCTCATCCGCCAAGGCACAAGGTGAATCAAGACCTCCAAGTCGGACTGGCTCCACGGGACTGCGTGTACACCCAAACGAGCGCCGATTGACCATCTTGGGTAGGGAAGGCATAGACGACTTCGTTTTTGGGTTGTGGAGCGACCGAACGTCCATACTAGCGCGAGCAAAGGACACTTCCTTGGGGCTGCTGAGGCACGACATGGGTGATGCGTCCAGTGCGGGCATGTATGGTTCTGGAGGTGGAACGCATACGCCGATGGATTTGAAAAGATCAAGGATCGGCGCGTGGTCTTGTGTCGTCTGCATCCGATGAGCATAACTGCAGGTATTTCTAGTATAGGGAATAACAGAAATTTAGCACACGAAAAAACAACGGGCAAACGCGACAAAACAGCACTTACCCAGGTCCAAAGACAAATTCACCACCAAGTTGACTCGTATCCCCTCCCTTCTCCCACAAGGGCAACCCAACTTTCAAGGCCCTCATCACGACCGCCACAAACCCTCCCATCTGCCCATGCTTCACATATTCCGCTGGTTCGCCCTTCTTCCTCTTCTTCGACCCCTTTGCAATCGACCCCATACCCAAAGCCTTATACACCTTCAAACTGGGGTCCGCGTACATGTCAAACGGCGTGTTGAACATCGCCTTGTACTTGTTGATAAGACTCGGGGACCCATTCCCAATGATGGCCAATCTCAACCCAGAGACCGCCAGTAAAGTTGGATCAACGATCCGCGATAGCTGTGCCATGTAGTCCTGGCACATCGGACACCAAAAGTGGCGAATAAAAATTACGATGGTACGTTGCGATTCGAATAATGAAGAGAAGGAGACACGGATGCCGTTGGGAGCAATAATGGATTGTGCACCAGCACGAGCTATTTGATCGGGTGTAGGAAGTTTCCATTCAGGGTTCTGCGATGCAGGCGAAGGCGAGGAGGACGCGGGTGCACGGGAGGAGGATCCTACTGAGGTGTCGATAGATAATGGGGTAGAATAACCGGAAGTGGATGAGGAAAGCGGGGCATAGGATGTTGTTGAAGATTCTGAAGGTGATGGCACATGTACATAGGAATCCAACTCGGGAGGAGGTAAAATCGTCGTGTGCACAAGAGGCGAAAAAGAGGCGCGCTTTTGCTGGCGGACAAACGTACTCTCCGGCGAACCGTAGTAGTCTATTTCGGAACTCGTGGTAGAATCCGCTGTCTTGGGCCGTTGTCTGGAAAAGAGAAGCGTCGAATTGGCTTTTCGCTGACGTTTGGAAGGGGTTGGAATGGAATGCTCTTTGTTTGGTTGAGAAGGGACGCAGTCTGCTGTCCGAGGACGAGAAGACGTTTGTGAGCTTATTTTCCGAGGCGAGGTGAAAAAATGGGAGGATCTTCCGCGAGGGCGGGTAGGGGAGAAGTCGAGCTCGCCATCGGTTCCACTGGCGCTGCTGTCATCGGCAACGAGGCTCGGTGGTTGATGGGGGCTCGGTAGAATGGCTGGTTCAAGCACAAACGACTGTTGGTGCCAGAAACCGTATGGAGAGTAAGACACTGGTGGATGGAAAGCAGCCACAGACTGCGAACGTGTCCGATAATGACCCTCGCGTGCTGGCCTAGCATTCGACGATGATTTTGGCCTGGCTCCGTAGAAATCAGCCGTCGTTGGTGTACTCGGATAGATGCTCAGCACCGGGAGTTGCTGGGGAGTCGATTGCGATGCCAGATTATCGTGACTCCCCAGTTGAAAGGCAGCCCCAGAGCTCCTCGTCCTAAGTACCGAAAGAGGTGCAAACGGATCTGCAGGGTCGAGCTCTGGATACTTTTCGCGAAAGTCAAAGGTTGGGGCAGGTTTGCGCTTTACACGATTGAGACGAGGAGTTGAGTCAGCGGAGGAGGTCTCGGGGGCCATCATAGTGGTGGTGGTGGTGAGAGAGAGAGCTGCTAGTAGCCAGCAGCAGCCGTCCCAGAGAAGGATTCAGAGGATCAGGATACCTTCACGCGTGGGGGGTTTATCAAGGAGGACCATGCGTTGTCGCGTTGGCCCTTATGAATTCTAGCATATGGATCGCAGGCTGGGAAGGGAACCACACGTGCTTGTCCTCGAATTCTGTCTTGATAAGTAAAGTGTCCATTATGGTCGTCGTCACTGTAACTCTGGCCGCTAGTCGTTGAGCTAGAGCTTGTGCTAAAATGACGGGAAGAGAGAAGGAATGTTTGTTCGGAGCGCCCGTAGCTATGGGACGTTGGAATATCCGCCATGCAACGGAGAACCACATGCACATCCTCCCACTTGGTCGCTGCATGCCTGATGTGTTTCAGGATCTGGTGGCAACCACATTCGTCGAATGCAGGCTGTTTGCCCACTTTCATATGTTTCTTCCAACCGTTTTTGGGGAACCTTGTTAACCAACTCTTCAGCGCATATGTACTAGCATTCGACGCCACGTCAATCCTGCTTCCAGTCAGACTGTCGGTATGCGCAGGATCCCGATTTTGTACTGGCGGAGGAGATGACTGTGCACTACTTACTACAAGCCTGGACAAGGCACTGATCGTCTCGAATTATCTATTCATCTTCGAGTCATTGTGGCCGGACCTGACAATTTGGCAAGACTACAGTAAAGTCCACAAGTCAATAATGTGGCTCCAAATGAATTGATTGCATTACCTCATGGCTAGTAAGTACTTCATGAATATTGTCTTGTCCCTTAATCGCCTGCTCGTTGAGGACTCCTAGGTAATGGAAGTTTGGAGAAGGACTACTGATCTTTCCAAATTCTATCACAGCATATAGCCCGTTCGCAGGCCTCTATGAAGTTTGCCAGTAGACGGCCTGATTACGGTCAGGGGGGAAACCAGCGCGAGGTGATGATGCTATAGTAAGTGGTACGATAGGAATCGTCATCGTCGTCGTCGTGGAAGGAGTTGAAATAAGCGCCCAGTTTGATCTTCGTCCCGTACCACCGCGACGCGTCTGACACTGCAAGCTCACAATTTGACTGTCAAACCCATTGCAAGCCATATCTTCGGAATGCAGTCTATGAATGTCTCCTTTGGACAATACGGTCCCTCATAGCAGTCAGAAGAAATGGATGGCATTGAGCTTTGTTTTTGTTGTCAACATTGACACTGACGGAGTTCCCTAACCATTTTTTCTTAGATATATAACGAGGGCTTTCCTAACTTTTACACTGGACACTGCAGGTCCAGAGCCACCCTCACTGTCTTTGCGGACAGTCTTTTCTCGTTGCTGAACATACTCTGACCATGAGCCTGCCTGCCTGTACTGCGCTTTTCTCTGCTTCCAAACCCACATACTTCGATCAACACCACACGCTTCTTCCGCGTCTTTTGATTGATCGAGAGCACTCTACAGCAGTGAACACTTGACTCCTGTTCTGTGACTTCACCGGCACCGTATCAATGTTCTTAGCTCGACTACACTCAATTGATCACCATCCACACTGCACCGGCTATATTGGGGTCATCGTGAATCTTATGAACCTTATCGTGGACATGTCCCACGAATTCACAATGAGGCATTGGGGGTCTTGCTTGTTCCGTTAAAGGACCACCAATTCCTGTGTGGTCTTGTCATTGACATCGTCTACATCATTGAAACTTTGTCTCCGCTCAGTATCATAGCCTTTGATATGCAGAACACCGGCCCCCTTCAAGATGATGTCCTAATCGCGTAAGTCGCACTTGGACACACTCGTGCAACATACCTGACTCGCAGCGTCTTCAGAGTGATGGGTGCGACAGGAAGCGGAAAAACAACGGTAAGATGCTCGTATATCTGAAGGGGGCCAAACCCGTTCTTATGTCTCTCAAACAAGTTCATCAATCTAGCCAGCGGTGACTCACTTCGAGTTGGTGCAGGCTTACGTTCCTGTACCAGCGAAGTCCAAGTTTCAAAGCCTATCCAATTGGACGGACGCAGAGCGTTCCTCGTAGATACCCCCGGCTTCGACGATACCTCCATGAGCGATACCGACGTCTTGGGTATGATCTCTGCATTTCTAGCTACCTCGTAAGCAAACTCCTCCCTCTCCTTTCGACCTTTGCTACCATCGACTCATGACTCCTCTTGCAAAGTTACTCGCAGGGCAAAAAGCTCTCCGGTGTTATCTACATGCACCGCATCTCCGACTTCAGAATGGGAGGATTATCCACCCGTAACCTTCGAATGGTCAAAGAGTTATGCGGAGAAAAGACTCTCAAGAATTTGGTTCTCGTCACCAATATGTGGGGAGAGGTGTCCCCCACCGTGGGCGAGCAACGCGAACGGGAATTGGCTACCGACGCGTTATTCTTCAAACCTGCTATTGATAAAGGCGCCCAGCTTCTGCGAAACTACAACGAGCGCGGGAGCGTCATGGAGATCATCACTCATATCGCCAAGAATCACCCATTGACTCTTCGCATCCAGCGTGAGCTGGTGGATGAGGGGATGTCATTATCTCAGACAGCTGCTGGCACGGAGCTGAATAGAGAGCTACAAGCGTTGGTCGAGAAGCATCAAGTTGAACTTCGTGAACTCCGCGAGGAGATGGCCGAAGGTTAGTCAACCCATCCCCCCTTGGTCTCATTCACTTATCCACACCATTGCATTGTTACGTAGCTCTAAAAAACAAGGAAGAGGAACTGCGAACTGAACTAGGTGCCGAAATCACCAAGCTCCAAGACGAAACCGACCGTATCCGTAACGACGCAGCCAACATGGCATCCATGTATGAATCCCAAAAGGCTTACATGGAACTCCAGATGCAACAGATGAATGATACTGCCGAGGCGAATCGGAACGCACTGGTTGCAGAATACGAGGGGAAGTTACAGGAGATGGAGAACAAGATTCAGCAGGGAACAAATAGCGCGGAACTTACGAGGTTGAGGGCGCAGATTCTCACGTTGGAGAAGCAGATCGCGGAGAAGCCTCGAGGGGGCGGTGGAGGATGCATCATCTTATAGGACAATCCCTTGGTACCGCATTCCACATAACACCTTACGCAGCCCTCTTGTTTTCTTGGCTCTTCCCTCATACTCATGATCAGATGTGAAGACTTTATCGTAAGCCCTCATGCATCATGTGTCTTACGCAGTTTAATTGATCGCGGTGTGAAGGAATATACACTGCCGTCACTATGCGCCTTTGCCTTTCCCAGCGTGCACTCCGAACAGCTTTTTTTCAAGTCAGGAATCACCGAGTCGATTACTACCGAGTCGCCGACGCAATCTTGATCATGGGCATTAGCGGAATCCTACCTCAACAATCGTTTATATAGACGACTCGACAAACTGTGGTCAAAACACCAACTCATCCACTCTACGTACCTTCCAGACCTTATTGACAATGCGCATTTGCAACTTTCCTCTGAAGCTCATCATGGGCCTCATGATTCCATCCACTTTCCTGACAGGCGACCAGACCAATGTTGCTATATCGGGGCATTTCTTTACCTCACGCTCAATGTATGCCAGATTCTCACTTCTCAATTCCGCGGAACTCGTGCTCATGTCTTCATTCACTAGAGGTGTGATGGGGCACGTCGTACATCATATGAAGCCCGAGTGCGTCCACACGGGATACCCTGCCAATTGTAATCGCAGGAGCTTCTAATGCCTTCCTCAGAGAGATCCACCGCGATTCTCCCTTCGAGAATGACAGCGCAGACGTCCTCATAGCGTGAGTTAAGTCGTTTATCCGCGGAGCAAAATGACTCACATCCACGCAACAACAGCGTTATGGGAGCAACGGGGAGCGGGAAGACCACGGTATAGAAGTCAAAGCGTCAACGCCCACGAAAGTGTATGCTGATGAAAGTCGTTTTCTAGTTCATCAATAAAGTCAGTGGCTCCGAACTTCGCGTAGGCCAAGGTCTCCGGTCATGCACCACGTCCGTTCAGTTGTCTAAGTCATTTGAACTGGATGGTCGCACGGTGACTTTGATCGATACACCTGGATTCGATGATACAACGAAGAGCGATACGGATGTGCTGACAATGGTCGCGGCCTTCCTTGCTACCATGTGAGCATGAATAAAAAATTCTTGCACTTCCACAGGATTGGATGTTGACGTTGATGCTTTTCTGACGAAGGTATGAGAAGAACGCGACGCTCGCAGGCGTCATCTACATGCACAGAATTTCTGATTTTCGTATGGGGGGTATTTCGACCCGCAACTTCAAGATGTTCCGCAAGCTGTGTGGAGAGACGACTTTACGAAACGTCGTCCTTGTCTCCAATATGTGGGGCGAAGTTGCACCGGAGGTCGGCGCGGCACGAGAAAGGGAACTCGCAGAACAGGATATGTTTTTCAAGCCAGTCTTGGATAAAGGAGCACAGTTCCTTCGACACGACAATACCATGGAAGGTGCACAGGCGATCCTAAGCTCCATCATCAATAATCATCCCACCATCCTTGAGATCCAGAGGGAGCTCGTGGATGAGCAGATGGACATCTCCGAGACGGCCGCTGGAGAAGAGCTAGGACATGAACTGAACGAGCTGAACAAGAAGTACCGTGTAGAGCTCAAGCAGCTTGAAGTTGACATGCAAGAAGGTGAGTCCAGAAAATTTCGTGTATACCCGCCCAGCATCTTGAAACGATGGGTTACTCAGCTCTGAATGCCAAGGATGAGGAGACGAAGCAGGAGATTGAAAGAGAGACAGAGAAATTGACAGCGGAGATGACCAGAGTCCAGAACGAGTCCGAGCGGCTAGCTTCAGCCTACAATGAAGAACGGGCTAGGATCGAAGCCAGAATGAAGGAGATGGAGAGCAAGGCCAGAGAAGAGAACGAACGGCTTCAAGCTGACTACCAGAGGCGAATGGAAGGAATGAGCGAGCGCCTCCAGATGGTACAGGATACAAGCTCCAAAGAGAGGAGTGAGTTGATGAACGCGATGCATCAACTACAGCAGCAGAACGCAGACCTGGCGAGGAGACAGTCGAGGGGTGGTGGATTGTTTACGAAGATTGGGCGGTTTATTGATTCCCTCTGAGAGTATCCTATGCCATTACCATATATCATATTTTAGTTCAGCAATTTTCCTGAAAAAAGGTTGGGGGAGTTAAGCTTCATATCGTCCACCGCAGAAAACGCTGTGAATCGCGAGAAGCAATTCACTCCCTTCCCCAGAGTTGCCAGTCATATGTTTCTGAAATGATGAGTTGGCTGATATGTTCAAGGATTTGAGAGACGCATATAAGCTCGAAGACGTTCCTCCAACTAAGCGTGGACTGAGTCACACTGTGAATCAAGTGCGAATCTGGGATTGGGATCGAGGTCGCGGAGTTAAAAATTGCTCAGCCACAGATGGCGACGCTTGAAATTTAGGAGGCCGCGCCACTTCACAACTTCACTAGATCACCCAATTCCAACCCAATTCCGTGCACATTCACTTCTGACAGCTTTTTGTCACGTCAGATAAGCTGTGAAGAGTACATGGAAGGTCACCGGTTGGCTCCTACATCTTCCATAGATCTCAGACTCATGGTCAGTGATCCATGGCATCAAACATGCTGGACAAGGGCTGAAGCATCATGTCTGCATGTGGCATGTGCCCCATCTCAACGACTTATATACACACATCTAGGACACTTGAGGAACCGAGACTAGCTGGAGCAACCGCCTCTCACAAGGATGTCTTACTTTTCGACACGCACAACCGGTGCTCAGGGCATGGCATATCGCCAGGAACCTGAACACTGGTACTCTGTCCCCTCTCGGGTTACTGGGGGTGTAAGTCATTCTGTGTGGTTTGTTCGAAAAAATAACCCGATATTGACGGACATTTACTCGAAAATAGCAGGTACGAAGGTGCGTACCGAGGATGTAGTTTTCGGCGATCGAAGCTAATGGTCTTCGAAGAGATACTTACCGCGATTATTCCGTCGAGAAAGAACATCAAGAGGTCCTCATTGCGTGAGTGACTATGCTTTCTCGCTGACCGCCATGCGCTGATTGTTCCGGGTATTACTTGATAACAGTGTCATGGGAGCGACAGGAAGCGGAAAGACCACGGTATGCTATGCCACGTTCCATGTCTAGCCGTTCACGCGTTCACACTCTACTAGTTCATAAACAAAGTCAGTGGTTCCGAGCTCCGTATTGGGAGAGGCCTCCAGTCGTGCACCACGGCGGTCCAACTTTCCAAGCCGTTTGAGCTCGATGATCGTTGGGTGACTTTGATCGATACGCCTGGGTTCGATGATACCACGAAAAGCGATACCGATGTCTTGACAATGATTGCGGCTTTCCTTGCGAGCACGTACGCACAATTTGCCTTGACTTTTCGTAAATGCGACTCGATGCTGACTTTCGACGCGGACGTAGGTATGAGAAAGGGGCGACGCTCGCTGGAGTCATCTACATGCACAGAATCTCCGATTTTCGTATGGGAGGTATTTCAACCCGCAACTTCAAGATGTTCCGGAAGTTGTGCGGAGAGACCACTCTGCGAAACGTCGTCCTCGTCTCCAATATGTGGGGTGAGGTTGCTCCTGAGCTAGGAGAAGCACGAGAAAGAGAGTTGGCCACACAGGAAATGTTTTTCAAGCCAGTTTTAGACAAGGGAGCTCAGTTCCTTCGACACGACAATACTACGGAGGGCGCGCAGGCGATCCTGTGCCATATCACCCGAAACCGACCCATCGCTTTGAGAATCCAGAACGAGCTCGTGGACGAGAAAAAGGACATCTCCGAGACAGCTGCAGGAGAAGAGCTGGGACGCGAGCTCAACGAGCAGACCAAGAAGTACCGCGCAGAGCTCAAGCAGCTTGAAGCCGAGATGCAAGAAGGTGAGTCCTGAACAATTGATGACAGTAGATTGCCTCGGAGAAGGCTCATGACATCTTTATCCAGCTCTGAGGACCAAGGACGAAGAAACCAAAGAAGAGATCGAAAGGGAGACAGGGAAGTTGAAGGCTGAGATGACTAGGGTCCAGAACGACTCCCAGCGACTGGCTTCTGCTTACGATGAAGAACGCGCAAGACTCGAAGCTCGGATGCAGGAGATGGAGAAAAGGGCCAAAGAAGAGAACGAGCGCCTTGAATCCAACTACCAAATGCAGATGAGAGGAATGACGGAGCGCCTTCAGTCAGCACAGGAAATGAGCACCAGAGAGAGGAACGAACTGATGAACACGATGCATCGACTTCAACAGCAGAATGCAGAGCTAGCGAGGAAGAAATCCAGAGGCGGATTGTTCACGAAGATTGGCCAGTTTCTCGATTCCATTTTTTGAACCAAAGTGTTTACTCTCATCTGACTAGGACTTTCAGTCTTTCAAGAGTTTACGATGTTATACTCACTCCCTACTCTACTTGATTTGATTCTTTGTTAAAATTGTTGTCCGTTTCAGCGTCAGTTTAGCGCTAGCTGTGAGATCTTACTTCATTCAGACTCCGCCCGGACCCTCTAAAGCCGACCCTGACATGTTACCACATGTCACCAACAACGCCATTTCCACCATATCAAGCCTCACAAAACACGACGCTACCTGCGAGAAGATCATGACTCGCTCACAGAATAGCTCTTTCTCATTTTGGAGACTTCTGACGAAGACTTGGTTGAATTCAATTTTGCTTATCGCGTCGACGATAGGTCATTTGACTTGAGTTGTTGTTGGTGGTTAGTTTCTGTATTTGTTCCTGGCATCGACCTTCTATCTGAATTGTGGCCTTATCTGGAGCCCGTCTATTTAGGACCTGACTTACTGGGCTCTACCCCGGCGTAAGCAGTGTCGCATGCGTGGTCACGACCGCGAATGTCCTCACTCGGATCACTTCAAAGCGAGCAACGTTGCTGTCCAGCTTGCATATTTCCTATGTTTTTGTCGTCATCAAACCTTCTGGCGCATGTGACGCGATATGTTGCACACGATTCAGGACGAAGAAGCTAGTAGTCATTCTTCTCGATTCCTCCTTGGGGACTAGATGCGCGTCCAACATTCTTTCACCGCCCAATCATTGAAAACAGAACAGCGTGTTAGTGTCTTCTATCAACCGTATCAACCGATATCTACACTGGACCATAAGGCCTCCGAGCTCACGGATCGCTTTCTCCACTCCATCAGATGTGTACACTATGGCTCTACAGAGACGATCCGAATGACGGACAATAACGTTTCCGACTTACTGAATCTGAACTCGTCTCTGTGCCCTTGTACGCCTATCGAGTGGGCTTTGTCGTACTCAATCTTATTGAGCGGGCGGCATCTGACACGAGAGAGGCTGTTTGAACAGGTAGCCCTCTCGTTTCGGTTGGATTCGTTGTTTGAAAGACTTAATTCCAGCAATTGCAGCCCAGCGGTCGCCAAATCCTTATGTCCTTTCCCCCTTTATCACTGGCTTCCAATGCTTGGCTTTCTACGTGCATCGTTGTTCTGCACATTTAGGAATCTTACAACAATATTTCGCCATTCCACTTGACGGCTCCATATGTTCTCGTCCTTGGCAAGAACAGAACTACTCAGTATAAAATGGGTTCACAATGCAGTCTACATTCCCTACACTTCTCCAAGTGCTCTACAGTCTTCAGTCACTCGTCTGCAACAAGATGCGTTTCTCTGCTATCTTCGCTTCCCTTGCCATCTTGGCTCCTGTTCTCGCTGCCCCGGCTTTGAGGACTGTAGAGTCTTACGCCGGCCAGCGCGTCCAGGACAGCTACATCGTCAAGCTCAAGGATGGTGCCTCTCGCAAGACCCTCCTCAAGAACCTTGGTGTCAACGCCACCTACGAATGGGACCATGCCCTGAACGGTTTCGCTGGTACGCCTGAAGCGCGCCTTCACCATTGAGTTTACTCTGAACGTCTTTATTTCTCCAGGCAAATTCTCTGCGAAGACTCTCGAGGCCCTCCGCGCTTCTGCAGATGTTGAGTCTATCTCTGAAGATGGTGTTATGAGCATCTTCGCCACCCAGTAAGTCCGCCACACTTCTTTCCCCTTTTGGAATGCTAAACATTTCGAAGGACCAACGCACCTTGGGGCTTGGCTCGCTTGAGCTCCCCTTCCCGTCTCACCAGCACCAACACTGCTGCTTTGACCTACACCTACACCTACGATGCTACAGGTTCCGGTGTTGACGTCTACGTTGTTGGTCAGTCTCTACCTTTCTGTAATACACCTCTCGCTCGTTCGATGGCTAATCACTTCATATAGACACTGGTGAGTGATCACGTCTAGGTTATTTGTCAATCTATAAACATCATTGATGCACAGGTGTTTATACTGCCCACGTAAGTATCCCTGTCTGTTCTTCACGTCACCTCAGCTGAGTCGATCCATTTATAGTCCACCTTTGGTGGTCGTGCTCGCTGGGGTGCCACATTCGGTGGCTACGCGTAAGATGGCCGTCTTCGCTCAAGTGTTTTCGCTTATACTCCAACCTAGCAACGCTGATGGTAATGGTCACGGTACTCACTGCGCGTAAGTCCCTCTTCGTGTTTTCCTGAGCACCTACTGAGCCTCCTTCTAGTGGCACTGTCGGCGGCAGCCAATATGGTGTTGCCAAGGTCAATTTCAAGAGAAAGTCCTCACGCTGATCACGGGACTGATATCCTCTTCATGTACAGGCTGCTAGTATCATCGCCGTCAAGGTCCTCAGTGATGCTGGGTAAGGTTTTCGCTTCCTCTGATTTTGGGCCCGATGTTAACACCCCATGCAGATCTGGAAGTGTCGCTGATATGTTAGTACCCCCAAGGCCTCGTTTGAAAACCGCATTCTGATATTTCTCGTGAAGCGTCTCCGGTCTTAACTGGGTCCTCTCGTCCGCTCGTTCCTCTGGTCGCCCATCCATTGTCTCCTTGAGTCTTGGTGGTGGTGCCTCCACGGCTTTGGACAACGCTGTCGCCTCTGTACGTCCTGTCCGCTGTCACACGCAGTCATTGAAACTAATTGGCTCCCTTTCCGCAGCTCACCGCTGGTGGTGTTCACGTTGTTGTATGTTCACTGAGCAACCTATTTCCTGCTTCTATCTGACGACGTTCACAAGGTTGCCGCTGGTAACTCCAACACCAACGCTGCCAACACCTCCCCTGCTCGTGCCCCTTCCGCTATCACCGTCGGTGCCTCCACCATCGCTGATGCTCGCGCTTCCTTCTCCAACTACGGTGCCGTCGTCGACATCTTCGCCCCCGGACAAGAAGTTATCAGCTCTTGGATTGGCAGCACCACCGCCACCAACAGAATCTCCGGCACCTCTATGGTAATATCATTGATGCTCATCCAATCATCCTTCAGGATCTCATCCCACTTGCTTTCATTAGGCCACTCCCCACATTGCTGGCTTGGCTGCCTACCTCATCAGCCTCGAGGGCAACCGCACCCCCGCTGCCCTCTCCAGCCGCATCCAAGCTCTCGCTGTTAGTGGTGCCATCTCCGGTATCCGTAAGTAGCTCGCCTATAACATCTCCTCGACTTTCTTATTGACATGACACGCTTTAGCCTCTGGAACCGTCAACTTGTTGGCTCAAACTGCTTAAACCTATGAAACCAGGATTAGATAACAAAAGAAGCACCCAAGGATGTGCACTTCTGTAGAATTGGATTTAAAGATAAATGAGATCGTATCAAATATGTTGTGTACAAGTAGGAGAATCCAGTCGGTTTCTGCTCTTCTTTTACACCCCTTCTGTTAAGGGGCTCCCTCTGAATCTGGCCTCGGAAGTCCGGAGGATCGACTTCGAACTGTCTTGGCGGGCCCACGTTCATCACGATCTCGGTGCTACATACATACTCTACATAGTGCCTCGACTTCCTCCATTGAACATCGTTGCGGTTGATTTCAACCCTCAAACAGCTTCTCCTCACAGTGAAATGTGTGAAAGTATGATGTTCAAGTTGCTGTGCTTTTCAAGCATGTTCAGCATTCGCCCAATCGATCACATCGACGTTGACTACTGACCATCGCAGTCCACGTTTAGGAGGGGCACCTATGTAGGTAGAGAACTTGACAGTGCTCGCAGTGCGTATAAAGGGTGCCACTAAGTGGAACTGTCTCCTTCAGAAATCTCACTTCCATTGCCTGGACGCAATTATGCAACTCCCAAACATTCATGCGGATGATCTACTCATTGCGTACGTTCGACCGTCCCTTTTGTATCACCTCCCTTTTTACACAGTTGCTTACAGGGTCATGGGGGCTACTGGTAGCGGGAAGACCACGGTACGCTTGCACCTTTACTTCGAACCTGATGTGGCACTGAGCCGAATGCTCTTCTTTCCATAGTTCGTCAACCTCGCCAGCGGTAGCTCATTGGCTGTAGGCAATAGCTTGCACTCATGCACTACGGACGTACAACTCTCGAAGTCCTTTGCTCTTGACGGACGCAAGGTCGTCCTCGCGGATACCCCTGGCTTCGATGATACTGGAAGGAGCGACACCGAGATTTTGAAGATGATCACAACATTCCTGACTAACACGTAAAATGTTTCGTCCCTTACATCGAACTATCTCATAACGACCTGGCATTCACTAGATACCGACAAGGCAAAAAGCTGTCCGGAATCATATATATGCATCGCATATCCGACTTTCGAATCGGAGGCCTTTCTACGCGTAACCTTAGGATGGTCAGGAAACTTTGTGGCGACGGAACTTTGAAGAACCTCCTTCTCGTGACCAACATGTGGGGGGAAGTCAACACCGAGCTGGGCGAACGGCGTGAAGCAGAGTTGGCTCGCGACGCGGAATTCTTTCAACCTGCACTGGCTCAAGGTGCCACGATGGTCCGAAACACCAACACAGTCGGAAGCTCCCAAGATATTCTCCGACGCATACTGCAAAACCAGCCCTTGCCTTTGCTCATTCAGAAAGAAATTGTCGATGAGGGTAAATTAGTTTCTCAGACCGCCGCAGGAGTTGAATTGGACAGGGAACTTGCCGAGCAGATGCAAAAGCATGAACAGGAACTTCGGCCCGCTGAAGCTGCCCGTGTAGAAGGTGCCTCCATCTTGATTGAAGTTTGTCACCTTTCTGACCGTATCCATAGCCCTACGAAAGAAAGAAGAGGAGGTTCGCTTACAGATGGAGGCCCGGGCGAGAGCTGCGGAGGCTGAGGCAAACAGGCAACGAGAGGCCGAGGCTAGGGCAGCCGCAGCGCGTCAGGCGGAACTCGCACAAATTGCGCAACAGATGGCCGATCAGGCTGCTGCCCATAAGAGGGAGCAAGACAGGCTTAGAGAAGAACACGAGCGCCACCTTCAACACCAACGATTGGTCCAACAGCAGCAGGAAGCAGCAGCGGCTGCTGAGGCAGCTCGACAACGTGAGATTGTGGCACAGAGACAGAGAGAGTTAGATGCTATCAGACACTCTCGCCGTCGACATCACCATCACAAACCCTGTATCATCATGTAGGTTCCGGGAGTGACACGAGTTTAAGCTCTGTATTGGTACCAAGATTGTATGTCAGCTGCACTTCGTCCCTTGCCTTCGCCACTGAACGTACTGAACAGTGCCCATATCACGTCACTCCTTATCGGCAACACCTCGCCACTAACACGCTGCGTAAACATCATCAATTAATCACCGCCCTGTAAACAGCATTCACTCACACTCGTCGATTGATCTGTATTGTGAAGGACGTGAATGTTTGGAATTCAGTGACCATTCCGCGCCACCCCAGAACTGTCGGCGTTCTTGTCGGGTTGTCACATTAAGACGAATCTTCGGAGCTTCAGAACCCAACCAGGGCATTCATGCGGTGCCGCAGCCGGGCTGTCAGAATATAAGGGAGCGAACTGGTTCTGACGACATCATTGTCAACGCAGACATGCAACTCCCTAACTTCCAGTCCGAGGAGCATCTCGTAGCGTGCGTTTCATGTCCACCTTCATATGCTTGCCCTCATCAACCCCACCTTTAGCGTTATGGGGGCCACAGGTAGTGGCAAAACTTCGGTAATTGATATTCGCCCAGCCCCCTTGCCATCATCCATGTGTTGTATGCTGAAAGCAACCCCTAGTTCGTCAACTTGGTCAGCGGTAGTTCATTGGGTGTGAGCAATAGCTTACATTCCTGCACCTCCGACGTCCAACTCTCCAAGCCATTCTCGATGGATGGACACACAGTCATCCTTGTCGACACCCCTGGGTTCGACGATACTGGTAAAAGCGACACCGAAATTTTGAACATGATAACAAACTTTCTCGCAAACACGTAAGGAGGTTTTCATCGGTTATATTTACGATCTGCATTAAATTATGGAGCCACCTATAGGTATCGACAAGGGAAAAAGCTCACTGGAATCATATACATACACCGCATATCCGATTTCCGAATGGGCGGGCTATCTGCGAGGAACTTCAGAATGGTCAGGAGGCTCTGCGGTGACGGTACTTTGAAGAATTTACTTCTGATGACCAACATGTGGGGCGAGGTCGATACCGTAACGGGAGAACGGCGAGAAGCAGAGCTAGCTCGCGACGCAGATTTCTTCAAACCCGCACTTGATCGAGGGGCACGAATGATTCGACATGGCAACACCACTGAAAGCGCAGCAACCGTCCTCCGCCAGATTTTACGCAATGAGCCTCTCCCCCTTCTGATTCAACGAGAGGTGGTCGACGAGGGCAAAGCAGTATCACAGACAGTTGCAGGGTATGAGCTGGACAAGGATATCATAGAGCAGCAAAGGAAGCACGAAGAAGAGATTCAGCGGGCTGAAGCTGCGAGAGTAGAAGGTGATTAAACGAAGCAGTCTTGGTCTTCCCCATTAACCTCAAAACTCCCTTGATTTCCATTTAGCTTTACGAAAGAAGGAAGAAGAAATCCGCCTGCAAATGGAAGCAAAAGCAAGGCAGATAGAGGCAGAGGCTCAGAGAAGACGAGAGGAAGAGGCCAGAGCGGCTTCAGCACGAGCTGCAGAGCTAGCTCGGATTTCACGGCAGATGGCGGAACAAGCGGCGGCCCATAAGAGAGAGCAAGAGAGGCTGAAGGCGGAACATGAACGCGAACTCCAGCGTCGACGTGAACAGCTTCAACGGCAGCGAGAGTGGGAGGCAGAACAAGCTCGCGAGCGTGCGATCCTGGAACAGAGGCGAAGAGAGTTAGAAGCAGAGAGGGCCCAGCAGCAGTATGACTCTGATGATAGTGATGGTGGGTGTACTATTGCGTAACATCTTCAGTGACCAGGATATGATAAACTGTGATGAAAATATTTCTCAACTTGTGTGGCCACGGCCATGGCTGCATTATCCGAGCCATATGGACTGTGCTATTCGGGATAGGAGTCAGACCTAGGGATGACACCCTTGTCTTCATCGTGGACGACTTCGCAAGCGTATGTAGAATTTTCGAGTTTGATATGAGACGTCTCATATCTGTCCTGTATTGATCCCGCAATTGGGGTCTATCACGGTGAAAATCGGGTTGGCAATTGAATGGGAATATCCCCCAGGTGGAAAACAAGAATACGATCGCTTGCCATCTTCGTTGGCGGCCATCCCGGCGGCAACGCTTAGAACCTACAACGAAAATACATTGTAGAGCAGGGCAAGATCGGACAATTGGACGTGCGTGGAAAGCGTGCGAGAATCGTTGGAGGACGTTCGACGGGGTCCATACTGTCGGTGTCGAGCCATGTGTTCAAGTCACTGATCCAAAGGACGCGGTGATGGTCGTGCTCACGAGATAGCGGCGTCCTTCTACGGGCAATGCAAGAGAGGCTGAAGAAAAGCAGACGAAAGGCGGCTATACCACCTAACACTAGGACGATGACTAGAGTCTACGGATATTCAGCATGGATTCACTGACGATGTTTCCGGGTGTAAAACTCGTGACATTGACCCGGCGGAGCGCTTGGAAAGATTTGAGAAGGGTTCAAGATTGATTGGGTAGCGGACCTTCCGCTGAGACGTTCTCGCCAATGTCAACGTAGATGCAATCGAGTGTGACAAAATACAACCAAAGTGGAAGGGAGAAGAGAATGTCAACTTCAAGGTGCAAGCTGCAAGAGCAAAGCCGGTTAGCACCGATATTCGTGCTTCGTGTCATTTAGTCGCGGATTTTGAATTTGCTGGTGTAGACAGTAGGAATTTGTGATTTTTCGCACAGCGGAACATGCGAAGCGGAATGGAACGAGATATTACGGAGGCCGCTGACTAGCCGCTGACTAGAAGACTGCGAGGGCAGCGCGAGCGGTGACTTTGACATTGGCGAGGGCTAAGCGAGAGTTGAAGAATGGAGTGTTCGATAACGAGTGAATGAGTATGGAGACAGAGGGTGCTGTCGATGGCGACTGGTATTGAAAGGTGCATCATTATGAAAGAAGTTCGGTTAAGCGTATGCCAGGAAAGGCTCTGCGTTCGTAACAGATACATCACCAAAAACGTTCTAACTTCCCAAGGCATCGGCGGAAAAGCTGCGTATCCCACAACATTTGACTTCTAGATTTTGCTTTAGATGATACTTGGCCGTCTGTCATGCTCCAAGAACGGAATGAGGGTGGATTGTGATAAGTTATCTCTCATGAGCCGAGGTTTCAAGCTTAAGCATAAGTTCTAGGACTATAAAAAGGGAACGAGAGCACAAGCTAGTCGCAAAACACAAGACATGGCTTCGACCGAGCCTCACTCGCCTGCAACCCAGCTAGATGTCCTCATTGTCGGAGGTGGTTTCTCTGGAATTTATCAACTCCATGCCTTGCGCAAGCGCGGCTACCAAGCACGCATCGTCGAAGCTGGTAGCGGCCTTGGAGGGACATGGCGTCTGAACCAGTATCCAGGTGCTCGAGTGGATTCCGACGTCCCGATCTACACCATCGGCATCGAGGAGCTATGGAAGGAGTGGAACTGGACTGAACGGTTCCCAGGATGGAAAGAACTCCAGGCGTATTTCAATTGGGTCGGCGGGAAGCTCGACATCAACCAGGACGTCGACTATAACACTCGTGTCGTGGAGGCTCAGTTCGATGAGCAGAATAATCGTTGGGTCGTCAAGACCGACAAGGATATCGTATACCATGCTCGCTTCCTATCCTTGTGCACAGGGTTCGCATCGAAGTCGTACACACCGGATATCCCGGGGCTTGGGTCCTACGCAGGAACCTTGGTTCACACCAATCAATGGCCTGATAGCGGCATCGACGTTCGCGGGAAGCGCGTGGGGATCATCGGAACGGGTGCAAGCGGGGTCCAAGTTATCCAAGAGATTGCCCCACTTGTGAAACATCTCACCATCTTCCAACGTACCCCAAATTTAGCGTTACCCATGACGCAGCGCACTTTGACGGTCGAGATGCAAGAGAAGGAGAAGAAAGAGGGTTTGTACCCATTTATCCTGAACAGGCGACCACAAACTTTCGGTGGTTTCCATTTTACGCCATCAGATAAGAACACCTTCGATGTCACTCCCGAGGAAAGGCGCCTTTTCTTCGAGCAGCAATGGGCCGAGGGAGGCTTTAGGTTTTGGTTGGCAGGATATGCTGACTTGTTCTTGAACGACGAAGCCAACGACGAGGCTTACGCGTTCTGGCGCGACAAGGTGCGGGCGAGAATCAACGACAGCCATCTCCAAGAGAAGTTGGCGCCCTGGAAGAAGCCTCACCCATTTGGTTGCAAAAGGCCGTGCTTGGAACAAGTAAGTTCAAGGTTCAGTTCTCATGGAAAGTGTTCACAGACTAACCTGAATACAGCAATTTTACGAAGTATTCAATCAACCCAACATAACTCTCATCGATGTGAATGAGAACGGAATTGCCGAAATCACCCCAAGAGGCGTCTTGACTCAGGACCGCCCGGAGAAAGAATTCGACATTTTGATTCTCGCGACAGGATTTGACAGTGTCACGGGTGGTATCACTCAAATCGATATCAAGGGCACAGATGGCACATCAATAGCAGATAAATGGAAAGACCACCTGCAGACGTACCTGGGGATGACTACAGCGAACTTCCCAAACATGTTCTGGGTGTACGGACCCCACGGGCCGACGGCGTTCTGCAACGGTCCAACATGTGGTGTGAGTCACATTAGCGTTGTTCTCAATCGGCGAACACTGACAGGATCTCAAAGGAGATGCAAAGCGATTGGATCATAGACTGTATCGAGTCCATGAAGGCGAACGGATTCACCAAAGTCGTAGCGGATAAAGGTGCCGAAGAAGAGTGGACAAAGTTGGCGAGAGAAAAATCTGACAATGGTCTATGGTCAAAGGCGAAATCTTGGTACATGGGAGCAAACATACCTGGGAAGACGGTAGAGCCGATGTGCTGGACAGGCGGTGTGCCACTGTACCACAAGCTCTGCCAAGAGAGTGCAAATGCCGGGTACAAAGGATTTTCATTATCCTAGACACGATTGATCTTTGTCGAAGATATGTTAGGCGGAATCACCTGAGGTTCCGTTCTCGTGAATAGTATTTGCTCTAAGGGATAGAACATGAACGTCAACGCGTCGCAACTACTTAACAAGAAGCATCAGAACACATGAACGGTCTGAGCAAACTCTCACTGGTTTGCTGCTTGGTCCCCAGTTGGGGTCTGCTATTCATAATATGAATCAGCGAGAGCGAAATCTCGAGGGTAGTCAGATGGATCAATTGTGTACGATACAAATCGTCTCATGACAGCAAGCAAATCGCAATATGGGGGTAAAGGTCACTTTGGGAAGGAGGTGGGTTCGACAGAAACATCGGCTACAAGGCGAGAGATATCTGAAAAGGCTGCCATCAATGCGTCAAGGTCTGTGTCCAAGCTCTCTGCCCTGGTTTTCACCTGATGCATTTCAGAAGGTAGTATACATGATGGACGTGAAGGACTCACCGCAGCGATAGTGTCACTGGCCGCAATGAGCTCATGGTGGTGGTTATAGACCAATGACTGTCTCTCGCTATCAAGTTCTCTGATTTCTGGAGTCGTAATTTGAGGAGCGTTGATAAAGGAAGTAAAGGCGCCGATACCTGACAGTAATTCATTCTCTCGTCTCAATAGACCTTGCAAAGACGAGGTGGTTATCAGTTGGTCGTAATAGGCCTTCGCATCGAACGCGGATGAATCTGAGCCGCTGTCAGCATCAGCAAGAGCATTGTTCAAGATACCTCAGCATACCAAGGTTCATTGGGTCGGCCAAGTTGCCTGGAAGCGGTGCTGGAGGTCCAACGCCCAAACCATAGTGCTTCCTCAGAAGGTCCTTGGCTCGAGTTTTGCCGGCTGCGCTTTGGCCAGGACGCCTGCTCGGCGGCGAGGCGGCGTTTGACCTCAGCGGAGATGGCGGTGGACGGGGAAGATTTGCTCTCGGCGTCGTTGGCGTCGACGGGGAGGACGACATGCGGGGAGGAAACGTCACGGACACGTGATGCCGTTACGATCGCGCTCTGTGACCACGTGTTGACAATGAGGCGTCGACGCTCAAGCGCTCAAGGACACAACGCAAACACAACGTCTTCTTTAGTAACAACCACCATCTTCCTTATCATTATTCTTTGACTTACTGTAATTATGGCTGGGAGAATGGACGAGGAGGTAATTGCGGACAGCGAAGGCGAAGATGACCTCTTTCTGCCACAAGCTGCGCCGGACACTTCAATCCGTGAGTTTCTTCAATGTGTTGAGCCTATCTCTTCTTACTGAATTTGTGCTTGGACGCAAAGTGACTTTCTATCAACCTTCGGAACGCTCCATATATGACATGCCCCATCCAGCTGGCGTTTCCAACATATCGACGTTCAGCACCATACGACCAGCGACCATATCTGAAATCGCGACATCTACCAATGGTGGACGGTCAAACAGTAGTCTCGCAGGGAACGCTTCTTCTTCGAGGCAATCGGACCCAATACTTCCAGCATCTCTGACGACGACCACACCCCTTCCGATCAGCTCTGTCACTTCTGCGGCACCCTCGAAGAAGGAACGCCCCAAACCTCGTCCTATTAAGCGCAAGCCTCCAGTTGATGTATCTTCGAACGCTGTCGAACCACTTGCTACGATCTCACACCCAGAAGAGAGGGATGACTTATCATATGGTGCGGACATTGCGGAGAGGGCTAAGACGCGTCGACGAGCTGTTAAAGCCGTGGCTGCGTCTGTGGCTATAGATACGCCGCCCTTGACGTCTCCCAAACGGAAGCGTACTGCCCCGCGAAAGGCTCCCCCAATGAACTCCTTAGGTGTGATCGAGTTGAGCGACGACGACGAAGACGAACTCTCCTTGCAACCACCAACCTCTAAGCGACCCAAGGCAACCCAGAAGAAGAAGAAAGCCACAAGTCCCGCTCGAACGAGTCCTGTTCGGACATTCAACGATGCCCAATCATCACAACCATCCATTCCAGTACCTTCTTCGTCCCTTCCGATGCATCGACCCACTTCACCTCTGCCCCCATCCGATCTTCCTCCTTCTCCTCTCACTGATCCCGAACCTGAATTCCCCCCTATCGCTGCTCTGTCTGAACCAGACAGTTTCGCTTTGGATGACCATGCTGCTGAGCACCTATTTTCTCCGCCGCCCGTCACTCGTAAGAGGAAGCGCGGCGTCACGATACCAGATGATTCCGACGAACCAGAACCCTTTCTACCACCTCCTCCCTCGACCTTCTTTGCCGTTTCATCGTCACCTCCCCACCCCTCAGCAGACCTACCTACCGCTCGAATGGCTTCTGATCCGACGAGCACAAGTACTAAGGAACCGAAAGCCACAAAGAGGAAGCAAAAGGAAGTTCAGTCTGACCCGTTTCCTGACCCGCCCAAGAAGTCCAAAGGCAAAGGCAAGAAGACCAATAAAATTGTCGTAGGGACTGACGATGGCACACAAATTACGGTCCAGAAACAAAGGGCAAAGGGCAAGAAAAAGGATATCGCCCCTCCTCCGAAGAGCCGTGAATTTATCGAAGATGATGCTGATGAACCACATGTTGACGCGCCCGCCGCGTTACCAACGGGCGATCCGGATGGACGAACTAATCAAGCGTCTTCATCTCGCTCACACGGACGGCAAAGGACGGGTGAAACGAGTGTTTATGTCGAGGTCGACCTACCTAAACCAGCGACTAGCAATGTCAAACGCAGGGGTAAAAAAGTTATTCTCGACGATGATGAGGATGATTTCCAGATGAAGGAACCCACATCCTTGACCGAAGTCTCCGGGGAAGAACCTCCAAGAGTTCCAGCTTCCCCCAAACAAAGCAAATCGACTAAGGTAAGCTATCCTTTCTTACCGATGTTCTTCGTCAACAACCTTCATATCCGTATCAAGGAAAACTCCATACCAGACCTTCCGAAACCCCAACCGATACCACTCCCCTCGACGATCGAGCCGAAGTCCACGAGACCTTCGATATCATCTCGCTATAGCATTGCTCCAAAAACTAAACCTACGCCCATGTCCGAGCTCATCAAACGCGTCAACTCACTTCCTGGCTCACCCTTTGCAGCCTCTCCCGCCGCTCGTTCCGGAGTTGCCTACTCCCCATATCTCAAGTCTTCGAGAAGCATGCTATCGCGTATTGCTCCCTTACATCCCAATCGGCGCACTCCACCACCGCCTCCTCCACCACCACCTCCCAAGAAAAAGTCGAAGAAGGAGATTGAACGGGAGGAAAAGTGGGAAGAAGAACTTATTGAGAGCCTTGGGGGCTTAGACGCATGGGTGGCTCTGAGCGATGTCGATCGCAAAGAACTGAGGCGGAATAAGTTTGACATGGAGATGAATGGTTGGGACTAGGATCATGGATGCTCCCGGCGGCGCGCTGTTCAGCACCTTTTCCTTCCCAGAACCTATGTAGTTATGTTATTTTACGACTTGGGCGGACTTTGTAATAACAGACATTGTACTCTATAATCCGAGACTTAGATGCTCAAAGACTACGTTACAAGATGTAAAACGGTGCGAGATGAAACAAACCACGGCGCTCTGCTTGGACTTGTTATTTTCGGGAGTACAAGGGCTGCTACGTTGCCAGTGCGCGCCGCACTTACAACTTACGAACAACTATGTCCTTCTCGCAGCAACTACTTCATACATTCGACTCGTTGAAAGACCAGGCGAGAGACGCAATATGGGCGTTGTCCTCGTGTATGTGCCAGCAATCGGCCAAAATTAAAATAAATGGCAGAACGTGTACGCCTTGCGAAGCTTATTCCCTGGATACTACCCGCTCATGCATCCCCAGTCACAATTGTCAAAGTTCTCGGTGAAGGAGGCTTCTCGTTTGTTTATCTCGCACAAGATGACAATAGCGGTGTGAGTTTTCTACTTGTCCAAGTTTTGGTATCATCTCACAGTGTTGGCGGAATAGCGACAATTCGCCCTGAAGAAGATACGCTGTCCTACGGGTCATGATGGTGTTAAAGAAGCTATGCGGGAAGTGGAGGCTTATAGACGGTTCAAGTGCGTTGTGCCAAACCCATACACCGCAAGTTTAGCTTACGGTATTCGTTTCAGGCATCCAAACATCATTCGAATCCTAGTAGGTCGTGTTCTTCTCGCGGCGCAGGACTTCTGAACAACTTAGCCAAGGATTCCGCAGTTGTGCAAGACCCAGATGGAGAAGGCAAGATTGTCTACCTCTTCCTACCATTGTACAAGGTATGTGCCTCATCCTAACCTTCTGACGTGGTCTCACCCTCCTCGTGACACCGTTATTAGAGAGGAAACCTCCAGGATGCTATAAACAACAACGTCGTAAATCGCACACAGTTTCCGGAGAAGGATATGGTTCGGCTATTCAAGGGCACTTGCGAGGCTGTCCGGGCGATGCATGACTACCGCGCCCCAATACGCGGGTCCGCTCAGAATGGTCAGGCTGCGGCGTCATCATCTCGCAGACAACAACAGCAGGAAGAGGCGGCGTCACGACATTCGGATGACGATGAACGCTTTCCTCAACCAGAAGGTGACGCGGAAGGCGGGTACTCGTACGATGGCGCGTCGGTTCCATTGGTTAGTCGACGTCGGGTTGAAGACGAAGGGGATGTCGTGTTTGATGGAGATGAGGAAATATCGAAGGCTGAACAACACAATGGCAATGCTGATCCCAACACAACCGAACATGTTCCCTACGCACACCGCGACCTTAAACCTGGGTAAGTCACCTTGCTCACTTGTAAATAACCAACTGAATTTACTCCTGTGAAGGAATGTCATGATCGCCGACGACGGCATTACACCTATTCTCATGGATTTCGGGAGCACGATTAAAGCTCGAATACGGATTGAGAATAGGAACCAGGCGCTTGTGCAACAGGTGAGGTTGCTTTTAGAAAGGTCGGACATCGTTCTAACCATGAAACTCAGGATATTGCGGCTGAACAAAGTACAATGGCCTACCGAGCCCCCGAACTCTTCGACGTCAAGACTGGACATACACTCGATGAAAAGGTTGACATATGGGTGAGTACATCATGCCATAGCTTGTGATGCACTACCAACCCATCTGTCTAGTCACTTGGTTGTACTTTATTCGCACTTGCATACTCCCATTCACCCTTTGAGAACACCCAAACGACTGAACAAGGCGGCTCGATAGCCATGGCTGTTTTGAACGCACAGTACAAGCATCCGCAGTCGGCGTACTCACAGGGATTGAAAGATCTAATCGACAGTATGCTCAAGGTCAACCCCACTGAGCGCCCGGATATTCATCAGGTATGTACGCGCGAGTGTTGTCCAGGAATTCCCTTGCTGATTTGCGGGTTCAAGGTCATCGAAATGACGGATCGAGTGTTGAGGTCACTGTCATAACCATCCTCCGACGCGTTCATGGTCTTTTTGGTATCTTTATTGTGGACGTTATCAGTACATGTTGTAGTGGATATACGCATTTTATCATTGGTCGCTACGTACCAATTTCTCTTTGCGAGACACCTCCAACAATCACTCATTCTATCCGTGACTTCTTCGCCAAGTATTTTTCTATCAACGCCGAACCGCGCTTTGGCTTTTTCTTGGTCTGCGCTTCAAGAGCCGCGGAGGGTTTTGGAGAGTCGACTTCCAATTTACGTTTGCGCTTCACGGGCAGTTCGGCTAGCGATGAGTGTGAGGATGATTTTGGTTTGGACAGTGGGACGACGTTCGAGTCGGTATCTGCTGGTTTGCTTGTGCTTTTGACTTTCGGTTTCTCCGAGGAAGCGGGAATTTCTGTGCTTTCTTTGGCGGCCTTAGCCTTTCTTTTTTTTCGTCGCTCTGCACGCTGTTCTTTCCGAAGCAGCGTGGATTTTTCCTGGCGTAAGCACACATCATTCAGGCTGATCTCTCTGTGAACGGTGTGGGGGAACTTCGGGAGGAACATACCTTTTTGAGGGCGCGATTAGACTTCCCTTCAGATGTCTTGGGCTGGGAGACTGGAATGTTGCTTTGTAAAACCGACACAGCAGTATCATCGGGCTTCGCAGATGCAGATAGTTTGGCAAACTGTGTCAGCCGTCGTTTGTGGGCCTAAATCATCTCTCAGAACAGTTTGCGTGAAGGGGGGACGTGTATTGGCGCACCTTTGCTTCCCTATGCACCTCAATCATCTTGGATCCTTTGAGGACTTTTCCAGGGCATATAATGCATTTCCATTCGCCAGCCTCGAGCGAAGAAACATAGATAGTGTCCTTCAAAGCTTGCTGCACAGATATCGTAGAACTTTCATCCTCGGCCTCGGATTCCTCTTCTGAGGCCAGATATTCTCCTTCCCAGTCCCCCGGAGCATCAAAGGGTATGTCGCCTTCGACATCGTTACCCAAATTATCGTCCCCCAAGTCTGAATCCGATTCAAAACCAGAGGAGTCGGATTCGTCTGAATCTGTATCGTTGAGTCCGAGAATTTCTCTTGTTTCCTCATCGAGACCAAGTGCCGCTTCTTTCTCTTTCCGCTGGATTCGTTTTTGGACGCGTTTGAGCATGATGAATTGGACGAACAAATCAAAGTTTGGAAAAATAACTTCAACGGTTTCGGTGGGTTGATCACATTCTCACGGACTATAATCCTCCGACACGATCACCTCCCCGACCACGGATGCAGAGGAAACTCACTGTTCCACTATGTGCTCGCTCGTACTCAGCTTCGGTCGGGAAACCTTCCCATCGACCCCCTTCGCTTGGACGACTAAAAGATATCCATGACGAACCTGCGTCCGTTAACAAAGCATTCGGGAAAATGGTCAATACCGCGAATGATATGCTCAATATCTCTGCGAAGCCCCCCTCGAAGTGGAAACATACAAAGACGCTTCGGGGCGACGAGAAACGTCTGGCTGCAGCGTTGAAGTCTCAAGACGCGACGAAACGCCTACCTCCGTGCTTGGCAACGAATTTGGGAGCACTCGCAGGCGTTCTTCCTGCGGAGGAGTCTGGGGGAAAGCCTGTAAGCAAACGGGACTCGAAAAGCAAGGAGAGGCCCACCGTCAAGGTTCTCAAAAGGTCGGCACGACCCATTTCCTTGGAGAAGATGGCGTTTGAAGCGGGGGAAGATCTCTTCGGAGAGGACGCGGGACCTTCATCTGCTAGTGTGTTTACACCAGGCAGTTTTGCTGAATGTAGAAGGTGAGTAACGACATCCCTACGAGCTTGAAACCCTCCTCAACCTCTGATTTGCGCGTCAGAAATCAAATATCGACTCATGGCATTGTCCTATACGAAGAATACGACAATCGTCGATGGCGCGTCCACCTACTCACCGCTTCAGGCGACGTGTGGACGCCGTTACGCGACGATATAATGTTCGTCGTACCCAACTTCATTTCGGACGACCTTTTATCTCGTTGCGGACGCGGTGTCGCCGCTACGGATGGCAAAGAGCTCAATGCACGCATCAGCGCCTTGAAACGATTACATGACCTCGAACGCTTCGTAGAAGCCGCATATAACAAGATACAATCTTCAGCGCACCGCCTGTACGATCAAGTCCAAGGGAAAGAACCTGATGCTTGGTCTACCGTGCAACTGGACGAAGCAGCTGCCATCGTCGGATCAGGTTCCGAGCTTGTTAACACCTTTGCCGTGCACAAGTACCTGATGAATGACAGTTTACATTACGTGGCCCACCCCCAGTACCGCACCAACCGCATGTTTGACGTGCGACCTCCAGGAGATATTCAGAACTTGGAGCGCGTCACCACCCTCTTACGAGAGTCGCGATTGGGGTCGAGCCCATTGGAAGGATTTTTCAAAAAGGCGCAAGGAATCATTACGCGTCATCAACAAATTCGGCAGCAAACGCGCTCTGAGCCACCTTCACTCGTCCCTACCAACGTGTCATGGACCCCAGATGAGCAAGAACTACTCACGTTCTTGCTACGTTCTATGAGAGCCACGCGTAGTACTCAGGTTGATCCATATGCAACTCCTGCCAATATGCTCCTGAAACGTATACATCCCAAACTCTCCAGTATCCATGAATCTGTTGCGCATCAAACCCTCGTCGACCTTGGTGTCATACCGCCATGGCAAGACGCTATCACCCTTCCCGATCGAATGGATTCCGCCGTGAAGCAGCTGGAAGAGCGAGTCGCGCACCAGAATGAAATCATAGAAAAAGGCTTTGCGTCTTCGTCCCGACAAACGACATCCACCCCATCACCATTAGGTCCTGAAGACTTCTACGCTCAAGACCCGCTGGAGTCGGTTCGTCACGACTTTGGTGACCTGCCTGTCTTTGTTATAGATGATGTCACTGCACAAGAGCTGGACGATGGTATTTCTGTTGAGGCTATCCCGACAGAACCTGGTAGCCATTGGGTGCATGTTCACATCGCAGATCCTGCCTCTGTTTTGCCGCCAAACCATGTTTTTGCTCAAGAAGCTCGCAAGGCTGGTCAGACACAATACTATCTCGGCCAGTCTCAACCCATGCTTCCTCGTGCGCTCATGGAGCACGGTTTATCCTTGGGATCCTCTTTGCGCAGAGAAGAACCACAGCGTGTTCTCACTTTCAGTGCAAAGATTGATGCTACTGGAGATATCGCTGACTATGCGGTGCGCGCTGGCATCGTTCGTAATGTCAAAGTCATCGATTATGATTCTGCCGATGTCAAGCTGGGACTTCCAATAAGCAAGATCTCACGTCCCTTCCAGAAATCTGAAGCTACCGAAGCAATCGAAACACCCGCTCCTCCTCCTCTTGAGGCATCCCTAGAGCCTCTTAAGCTGCTCAACGACGTTACTCAGCGTTTGATTCGAAGACGAATGAAGATCGACACCTTCAACGTTACCACAGCTCAGGCGGATATCAGACTTCGTTCGCCCTTACCCCAAATTCCCATAACGCTTGACCATCCCATCGTCTGCAAAGGTTTCCCCGATCTTGATTACATCGTCTCTGAGGTTTCCGACCAAGATACTGGCTCGCGTGGTATCGTTGCCGAGATGATGAAGCTAGCGTGCCAGGTTGCGTCCAAGTTTGCCTCTGATCGCGGGTTGACGCTTGTTCGTCGCACAGCTGGGCCACCCATTGCGTTTGACCCTAACGCTGTTGATGAGCTCCTCAAGCTTCGATCACCCAATGGTTTCGTCCCGTTGCGGGAAACATTGAAGAAAGGTGTTTCCCTCGCTTCGGCTGGATATTCCACAGAACCTCTAGGGCACTGGGGACTTGGAATTCGTGACGGAGAGGGCTATTGCCGAGTTACATCTCCCTTGCGTCGGTTTTCTGATCTTGTGGGCCACTGGCAGATACATTCTGCCTTGCTTTCCGCCCCTCCTGCCTTCTCCAATGAGTGGATGAACGGTTATGCCAACGTCCTCGCCTCCGAAGATCGCGTCCAAACCAGACGGGAAAAATCTCACAAGGAGTTCTGGAAATTTTTATACATTCGGCATCACTTGGAGAATCCTTCTCCGCATGTCCAACATCTGCTCAACAACCTCGAAGCCGAAATCGTGTCAACTTCAAGAGTCAACACGAAGACGTTGTACTTCCAGTGTAAAGCAGATATTCCGGCTCTGGGCGTTCAAGGATTCATTGGGAATTTGGGCCAGTTCCAGATTGTACCAGAGCAGATCGGGACCTCTGTTCGCGTCGCCATTGAGCAAATTTGTGTCGGTAGCCGAACGCAGATGGAGTTGAGACTGGTTGAAAAGTAGGGTAGACTTGCTCTGGATGTCCTCATTTTGTCTGTGGCCTCATCTTTGTATAATTTACTGCACATCCTTTAATTTTACGATACGACCTCCTCTCAGCAAAAATAGCCCGACGCGGAGTGGCTTGCGGCCCTGAACGCCCCTGTTGAGCATCCCTGTGTGCCAAATTTATGCATGATCGTTCGATTTTTTCTCGTGTCGTCTGAGGTGAAAACGGGACCCATAAAGCCCGGCCTTGGTTTGCCCACACCTTTCCCAGTCCCCCCCACCGTTCCACGTCACCCCCTCGAGAACGACGACGACAACGACTCCGTTGCTCATCGACGCTCACAATGTCCACCTTTGTGAACGGCACCGCGGCCGCCTCTGATGCATGGTCTGGATATTTGGCCGAAGCCCAGGCAAGTTTGCTGGGGATGTCGAGTACCCGACTGGCTCTCATCGCTCTCATTAATGCTCCCGTCATCGTTATATTTTTGAATGCTGTTTGGCAAATGGTGTGTTTTCCTAGGCATCGCAGGCCACGATAATCATGCTAATTGCGTGAACCAGGTAGCCCCGAGGGACCCGTCAACGCCGCCGACTGTGTTTCACTGGCTACCCTTCATTGGTTCTGCAGTTGGGTATGGGAATGACCCTTTGAACTTCTTCTTGGCTTGTAGGGAGAAGGTACGTTAGCCAGTCCTCTTCCTTACTGTCGCGTCGCTTAATATCGTCTTTCCTTTAGTATGGCGACGTCTTCACCTTTATCCTCTTTGGACGACGTGTGACTGTTGCTCTCGGAGCCAAAGGAAACAACTTCATCCTTGGTGGAAAATCAACCGTCTTCAATGCGGAGGATGCTTACACAGTTCGTCGCTACGCCTAAGTGCTCTCTAGGATCCCAGCTAATTTGACCTTGATTAGCATCTTACCACCCCAGTCTTCGGCAAGGATGTCGTCTACGATGTTCCCAATGAGAAGTTCATGGAGCAGAAGCGTTTCGTCAAGGTCGGCCTTTCAACGGAAAATTTACGTGCCTACGTCGGTATGATTGAAGACGAGGTCGAAGATTTCATGAACAACGATCCGTCATTCCGCGCTTACGGTATGAACGATATCAATGAATGGGGCTCTTTCGACGCTGCGGACGTTCTTGCGGAAATCACCATCCTGACTGCTTCGAGAACGCTGCAAGGAAAGGAAGTGCGAAGCAAACTTGACAAGACCTTCTCGAACCTCTACAGCGACTTGGACGGTGGCTTCACTCCCCTCAACTTCTTGTTCCCCAACCTCCCCCTCGAAAGTTACAGGAGACGTGATCGCGCTAACATGAAGATGACGGAATTCTACGTTGATATCATCAAGCAACGCCGGAAGCAGAACAACGACGTGAGTTATGCGCTTTGCTAAGAAAGATGACTGCTAACCTTTCTTCTAGGCTGACCACGACATGATTGCCGCTTTGATCCAACAAAAGTACCGTGATGGCACCCCCCTCAAGGACCACGAAATTGCCCATATTATGATTGCTCTCCTCATGGCCGGTCAACACACTAGCTCTGCCTCTGGATCATGGGCTCTCCTCCATCTTGCTGACAATCCCGAAATTGCGTAAGTTTCTCACCGTTGTTTCTCGTGAGCATGGCTTACTCAAATATACAGTGAGGCTCTCTACCAAGAACAAGTCAAGTATTTCGGCACACCTGATGGCAAACTCCGATCCATGACATACGAGGAGCTCCGTGAATTGCCTCTGTTGGACGCTATCATCCGTGAGACCCTCAGGTTGCACCCTCCCATCCACAGCATCATGCGCTATGTTCGCGACGATGTCCCTGTTCCGGCTAGCCTTTCCGCTCCCAGCAAGGATGGTACATTCGTTGTGCCAAAGGGCAACTACGTTCTCGCCTCCCCTGCTGTCAGCCAAATGGACCCCCGTGTTTGGAAAGATGCTCAGCGATTCGACCCATACCGTTGGGCAGATCCTGAAGGTGTTGCCGCCCAAGCCTTCGACACCTATAACGACGAGCACGGAGAAAAGATCGACTACGGCTTCGGCGCTGTCAGCAAAGGCACAGAGAGTCCGTACCAACCTTTCGGCGCTGGAAGGCATAGATGCATAGGCGAACAAGTACGTCATTTACCCTCTCCCCTTTTGGAATCGGTTCTTAGTCCTTGATTTAGTTCGCATACCTGCAACTTGGAACCCTCATCTCGACCGTCATCCGTAGAGTCGAGCTCCGCCTCAAAGATCCCCTTCCCGAACACAACTACCATGTATGTTCCCTTGCTGCTCCTCACGACACAATCTGACCATTCCCCTAGACTATGATCGTCATGCCAAAGAAGCCACGAACGATCATGTATCGTAGAAGGAAGTTTGATTAGAGTTGCTTCTTTCACTTTCACTTATACCATATTACCCATAGGATACGGTCATAGAGTATTTTACGATCTACAAAATATAACGAAGGTCATCTAGTCGCAACTGCATTGTGTGGCTCCCTGGTGGCTCCCGTCTTTTGTCGCTCGATCTCGATCACGATGTTGTGCCCATCATGGCGCCTGGTCTTGAGACAAGTTGCTGACGCCAAGCCGACGATCCCTTGACTTTTGTGGATCGGATCATTTACTTCCAACTTCAGTTTGTAACATTCATCCTGGTGAAGAAACTTCAAATTCGGTGGGTGTATATATCATAGGACTCTGAGACAACCTACATCCTCAGACTCATAGAATGAGGACGAGTCGGTGATCCATCATTCTTGGAGTTAGGTGTGAGTGATACAATAGCACTGATGGCTCCAGAATATTGACTATCCGAAGCTTGGAAATCCCCCTCTGTGGCTGCCTTAGCACTAAGTATCGACAATTCGAATTTTCCAAATTTTCCAAGCCGCTTCATACTCAAACAACGACCATGATATCCTAAAGTAGCGTCGCGGCGGTGGCTACAAGAAGCATCAACACTGAAATACCCAGCACCGCTGGTCTCATCTCCGAAGCGCCATTCAACTTTTCGCTCTTCACATTGACCCCAGCTTCCTTGCAAGCATCATGGTATTCTGAAAACCGTGAACGTCAGAAAGCACGGTTCGTAAATAGGCCTTTGACACTCACTGTCAAGCGCTGTTTGTAGCACATCATGACCTTCGGTCGTGTTGTCCAAGGAAAGGATACATTTGAAGCATGAATTCAGCGAGTCGGCTGTCCCGTCATTACATATGCATTGTAGATCTCCGTTACAGCTCTGTAGCTTGACGAGGCCGTCACATTGAGATTTGCATTGATCAGGGATGGCTGTCCCATTGAGACCAGGTGCTTGACGTGCTGATAGGTCGTAATAGTGGACAGCTACGGCACTTAACCCTGAAGGAGCAGGTTGTGGGGCTGCTAGAGCTGGATCGACACCGCGTGAATTAGTAAAGCGAGCATGACTTATCGTGGAGAAATCTACCCGAGCCAGCAGCAAGAAGGAAAGACGCAGACACTAAGCTGAAGAATGCGACCATCTCAGATAGTCAAGTATTGGGTCGAAAGAAAGGAGGACTTGGAAAGAAAAGAAAGAAGAGGGACTACTGAGAAAGGGAACAGAGTCTGCGTAGCTTTATACCACAGATGAAGCCGCATGAGGCTTATTTCAAAGAGGTTTAATGAGTCCATCGAACGATTGACCTTCAGGAGATCAAACCGCCGGAGTCACTGACAGAAAAACATATCATTTTTAGCCCATATGGAGTATACCAGAGTGGAATTATCTCACTTCATCGAGCAGGACATAGCAAGAGCATTTGACAGCTCACGAATCACTGATGCGCCCGTTGGTAGTCGCCAATCAGAACATCAACTTCCACCACGGTGGTGTGTGCGACACCTGAGCAGGAATAGTCAAGAAAATGGGTCGGACAAAAGGATGGATGTAAGGACCATTGAACGGTGACTCGACACACACAGGTTTCGTTCGAGTGTCGAAATTAGCTTACACAATTCTTCTACCTGAGCAGCAAGGATATCAGGATTCAGCGTGGAAGAGCAAAAATGGCAGTTAAACCAAACCGTGGTGCGAATCCGCGTAGTTACACTGCACATGTTTTGACCACGATCCTACCGACGAGCGGGCTCAGAGCGCTGTTGTAACTTTAACAAATCATCGATGTACCACACTTTATGGGGGAAGTTCTTTGATACACTTTCCGGTGGAGAGATGGCCGAAGGCGAGCGCTCGTTTCAGTGATGCAGCCCAAATATGGTAAGTGGACTTCCTTTCTTGGACAATAACTCCACTTGTTTGAGCACCGAGGCATGACTAGTGACTACGCGAGCCCGAGTCGTGGGCTGCTGATTGGGGTCGCTCTGATGCTGATAATGAGCCTCAGAATAAGAGCAATGTTGAGCTTTTCAATTTCAACGGAACTCACGAAAGTGCTAGAGTAGAGTTCCGGCCCAAGTATCTAAGCTTGCATCTCTTGCGTCTCCGTTATACCCAGCCTTCAAAAGTCCCAAAGCTACTCTTTCCCCCCTGCTTTAAAAATCAGTCATGGTTCCAACTGTGATCGCGCCAGTACCACCGCCATTGCCAGCGTAGCCTCTCCTACTATCCTCAAGCCCAAAGTCATTTCACGAGATAGCCGGACCCTCAATGCCGAGAAGTAGACTCCCAGTCCTCCTCCTCGTCATTTTTCGTTCACCAGAGCAGAGACCCCTCCAAGTCGGGCAGCATCCGATTCCAAATAAAGAACCCCAGCGTGTCTTGTGTCTGGCTTTGAAGGACTTTGAATATGTTTTAAAGGCGCCCGGAAGCCTGTGCTTGGGATGCTCGGCTGTCATTTTCATCATATTTTCATTGGTTGAGTAACTTGATATTTTAGTTGAACACTGAGTTGAGAAATCAACCTCGCTGATCAGGATTCCGGGATACCTGATGGTGTGTATCGTCACAGTTTCAACTCAAGAATCAGATTGTGATCATATTCAGCTGACAAGGTGACCGTAGTGTTCGTTGGCTGGCTTCTCTGCGGAAGCCTGCGAGAGGCTGGTGAGTACCTCCCCAGCTTTCAAGAGCAATGGAATGTTCACAAACCTTTTCTGATAAGTTGGGATCAAGACATCAGTGAATTGAACACGGTCCGTCGAAGCGTTTCCATCAATCCAGGGCTGAGAGTGGGACATTGAAGCTTCGAGTGATACAAGATGTTAGTGCATGAGAAACGTACTCTTGAATCGGACGAAGACTGTGATGGGAATGAGCCGCTACCGATGTGAGGCGAGAAGGAAGGTTTGACTTAACTGAAGAAGGCAGAAGGACCGCAAGGGTCTCATCACGTTGCTGATTGATTTCAAAAAATGAAAAGATGGGTGAAGCCTCCTAGTCTCGAGGTGGCAGTTATCTTGGGGTCTAAATTTGGGATATAACACGAATGTTCACTGGGGAAGGAGTGATCTTGAAGTACTGCTTTCGAAGAAGACACTATGCCTTCACCGTACGCAACCAGCGAGTCGGCCGTCCTTCTTTGGCATGAGCAAGCGACCCATGCATCGGTACACGCCGGTTCAATGACCTACGGTGCGTCGTTCAGTTCTTTAATGGCGCTTGTGATTGAATAAGGTTTTGGAAAGGAATCCACCTATCCATTTATGCCGTCGCGATGTACCACATCTTGAAGCAAAAGACTGTACCTTGGAAATCTGCTGCCTTCATCACAACTCTGTTCCTCCTCGGGACGATTAACATCATTTGCAAGATTCGGTTTAGCGAGCTAGCGTGGATTGATGACCGAAGTTATCCAGGGGGGCCTAGTAGATTCCTGCATGAGCAGCAGGCAGTCGTTGAGAACACAGTAGGACACGGTACCGCAATCGTTGCGACGTTCCTCATGGACGCGCTCCTGGTAGGTCGTCTCCTTCACCCAAAAAAGTTCATGAAGCTAATTTAGTGATTTGTTAGCTGTATCGCGTCTTCGTTGTGTGGGGAAAGAACTGGTATATTGTTACCCTTCCGGTATTAATGTATTTAGCATCGACAGGTGCGTGGTTACGCTACCGAAGGACATAATCAATTGGAGACTCACTTTTTTACGAACAAGCGCTGTCCGTGTGCGTGGCGATTCAAGCCGCGAAACCCCACTCTAGCCTTTGGGCTGGCAAGACATTCGATTATGGCGTTCCGTTTTGGTCGATCTCCATGACCCTCAACATCCTCCTCACAGTATTGCTCGTCGCACGCTTGCTCTACGCCCGCCATAAAATTCGTTCCGCGTTGGGTCCAACGTACGGCCAGACGTACACCGACATCGTAGCGATAACGATCGAAGCCGCTTTACCTTACGCATTGGTGTGCTTGGTATTTATTATCTTGTACGCGATGAAGAACACGGCGGAGATTCTTTTCAATCCTATGATGTTACAAGTGCAGGTGAGCGGAGCCCGCCTGTTTTCTTCTGAGTATTCATGGGCCATTCTAGTGTCTCACACCAGAACTCATCGTTCTACGTGTTATCCGAGGCCGAGCATGGACCAGCACGACCTTCACCGAGCCACCTCAGCCGGATGCGAGCTCCCACAATTCAGCACAGACAAGCATCCCATCAACGGTTTTGAGTATGGTGACACTACGCGAGGGACCAAAAAACGAGCTTAGCGTAAGGAAGGAACACCAAGTCGAGGTCTTCGTCTGAGACTTAAAAGAGACTCTGAGAGCAGTAAAGCGAGACATAAGTAGTCTCAAAGAGCTGTTGTTTTGAGGAGAAGCACAAAAGTACCCCAGTTATTGGATGCATACGCGGTCTCTTGAGTCGATCGTAGGAGTAGGCCGTCGACCGATTGTACATAGGTTTGCATGGCATGCACGAGAGGTGCGGGCAATTGAACTTCTGTGGCGCGATGTGGCGTGAGAAACCGAAACAAAGGGGCTTTCGTTACAGGGGCCACCTCAGTCAGTGGTCCGTGGTCACAAACACTTCCGCTGCGAGCGTGCCATGGGCACATCATGAGTGATTTGGGCAGGCGTTGCCCGTAGCATTGGAGCCAAGTAAGCAGAAGAAACACAACGGAGGGAAAGGAGAAAGTTAGAACTAAGGAGCTTTGCAAGATGTAACTCCGTATTCATACCAGTAACCAAAGAAGAAAGTCAAGAAGTATCTGAGCTCGCATCTCCATCCCAGCCAGCCGTCGAAGTCCCACTGGCTGATCCGCTTAGCGTTTCCTTGTTCTCCACATCCATCGCGCCAGCATGCACAGACAGCTTCGTGTTCACCTCCTGCTGTTCATCAAATCCCCAGCCAGGTTTTCCTTTATTCCCCCAACCATGACCACTGCCCCAATTGGCGTCACTTTCGTCGTCGATTTCGTCTCGGCCGTCGTCATCGATCTCAGAACCATTCCATGAGACATCGCCTTCAGCAGCGGTGGACTCCCAATCCTTCTCCTCACTACTCTCTCCTTCACCGTAACAGCTTCCCTCTTCTCCTGGCATCCAATCAGGCGGTATCAGATCTACACTTCTCTCGCCGTCGTGGTATTCGTCCCAGCCGTCCGCATGGTCATGTTCGAGATCCAAAGACCTCATCCCTTTTGAGACTCCATCATCAGGCCACTCTTGAGGCCGAGGATTTTTTGGCCCGCCGATGAGTTCAATCATCCAGGAGCTTTGTCGCCCATCTTTCTGTATTGACAGCTCGGAGGAAGATTCAACGGCTGCGACCAAGAGTTCAACCCAGCCACCACATAACGTGGATATCTCGGGATCAAACCACGCCTCTTCAAAGCGTACGAATGCCTCCCTTTCTTCTTCCATCCGCTCTTTGACAGCTTGAGATATCTCCTGTAGCGAAGATGCCTTCTCGGAGCGAGGATGAGCAGCGTGCCTCTCGGAGGCATAAAGGGTATGAGGTTGCTTTTGATGCCCACGAGACTGTTGTTCCTCCCAAAGTCGATCGACCATGTTCCTAGCAGCGTCGCGTCTCTCGATGGACCCGTCTTTCCTCCGAAATGCAGCGACTTGAGAAGCCCCGCCCAGACTTTCATCGCGGCCATAGGGGTCGATCTCCTGACTCCTGCCGATACTTGAAACTTCAACGTCGTACCCCCACTCCTCAGCCACAGTCGTACACCACGTCTTAAACTCCTCCAGGGTCCATTCGAATTTATGATCATCGTGTCGGAAAACACGGTCTGTCCGTCCTGTGGGGTCGGGGTAACCCTTGCGTGCAGAACGTGGAGCGTCTGGTGGAGTGAACCGTGCGTTGAAAGTGTACGATGGTGTCGTGACCAGGAATAACCGCGGTCGATATATCCCCAAGATAACTGGAGCGTAGAAAGGAAGCACATGTTCTGGTAGATGTTCAATACTGTCATTGGAGGGTTATGAACAAATTAGAAAGAAGGGATTGCGGGGGACTGACACTTCTGAGGAGACGATACATTCTATGTCAAGAAATTCTTCATTTGGGACCTGGACGCCACCTAGCCAAAGCTTCGCGTCGAGCTCTTCCCATCTTATTGTTTGTAGGGTTCGTATGTGCACTGGTGTTACAGGGGTTTTGCCGCCAAGGTCGACACCTTCTGGGGAGCCTAGATAGGCGGGCTGGGGAGGCGGAGGAGGAACAAGGTTTTGCTTCGCGAACGCAAGATCGGGTTCAGAGATATCAAGACCATGAATTTGTTTGATGTGGAGGTTGATGATTTCATCCGTGGTTGGGAGTTGAGTAGAAGACACGGAAGGTAAGACAGACGGCGGTGGTGGTAGAAGCCATGGCGCAGGCTGAGCAAGCGTATCGAGTAGTTGTCCTTCTCCACATCCAATCTCTAAAAGCTTTCAAAGCACAGAGTTAGCATACACTGTACAGGATCACACTTAAACGCACCGAAGTAACCCCCTCCTTACGCAAGGTATCCAAAACCCATATTCTCCGTTGCATAACAAGAGGCGGATTGAAGGTAACTTTGAGTTCATCCTGCTCCGAAGCGTCTACGCCTTCCATAGCATCTTCTACTATCTCCACCCCTTCGAATTCCGCATCAATACCAGGCGTAGAAAGCGGCGATGGACCATGGGATAATTGGCGTCGAGGTGGTACAGAAAATCTCGCTGGGAGCGCCATTAGATCAAGATTCGAGATGGGCTAAGTATGAAGCTCCGAATGAAAGGAAGCAAGTGTGCGAAATGTCGTCAGGATGTCTTGGGAGCACCGATATTGGTTTTTTGGGCGTTAGGTGAGGGAAGATGAATGAGGATGGTTGAATGAGGTAAGTCAAAGCCATGAGGTCAGAGGAAGCCCAACAGGGATGTCGCAAGCCACAGGGGCTCCAGAGGTCCTAAGAAACTGGGAGAAAAGTTCGTTAAACACTTATTTTCTGAAGAATGGCAGTATTTCAATTTGCAAGTGGCCTATGCAGCGGCGAAGAAGTTGTCGGGATGATGGTGGTAGGGAAGAAAAAGAGAAACAGAGGATTCAGGAAGGACGCGTCCAAGTGTCTGGTCAAGCACATGGGAAAATTCCAGGACGCGCCCCTGAGTTCCGATCGTAAGAAAATTTAGACAAAGAATTGTTATCACCTCTTTACGACTTTACATGAACAATCTCATCTCTGCGGTTTCCTGGGTACGCAAAGGTGCAGCCGCTCAGCATCCAGCAAAATACGTTCTCGATGATAAGGAGCTCGAACGTGTGAGTACTTTGGCGCGGATTGAGTTGGAGGATGCGAAGGTCGAGTTAGAGAGAGCACATGAGGCGGCGAAGGTCATGAGCAAGCGGGACAAGGAGGATGAGGGAGATATTGTGGATGACGACGGCGACGATGATGCGTGGGTTGAGTGAGTACGTTCTTCGTCATCTCCCGAGATTGATGGTTTTCTCAAAGTTAACCGTTGGTATAGTGAAGATGATGATGGTGATACTCAGGAAGAACAAGATGAAAACGCCATGGACGTCGATGGCGCGTCTGCCCCGCCTAAAAAGGATCCAGATGATCTGTCCGCCTACAAACTTGATGAGTACGACGACGATGCATCTACATCCAGTGCGTGCTGTCTTCCAAATCATCTTCTTTACCCAACTGACTTGTTTAAACCAAGATCCCGGCTTGTTTAGCAACATAAAAGGCCTCACATACTACAAAGATAATGAAGAGGATCCTTATATCACAATGAAGGAGGTTGGTCGAGTTATCTAGCAGCTCGTTTACAGTGATTTACGCGCTTGTAGGATCCTGAAGAAGATGAGCGGCAAGAACTCGAAGTATACCCCACAGACAATCTACTCGTTGTAGCAAAAACCGAGGACGAGGTGTCTCAACTAGAAATATACGTCTACGACGACTCACAGGACAACCTATACGTCCACCACGACCTCATGCTCCCTAATTTCCCCCTCTGTCTTGAATGGCTTGATTTCCCCCCTGCTCCCATATCTTCACAAGCACCTTCCCCAAGTAATGACGTACGTCAGATGGGAAACTACATTGCTGTCGGAACACTCGACCCCGAAATCGAAATATGGTCTCTAGACGTCGTTGATCCCATGTATCCCGACTCCATCCTGGGTCGACCCGACAAAACCGCCGCTCATGTACCCGTTCCTCTAGGCACGGGGAAGAAAAAGAAAAAGAAGACAAAATCCCGCCAGATTTCATCGGCATACCATGTCGACGCCGTACTGAGTCTGTCGTGGAATAAGACACATAGGAATATGTTGGCTAGTGCTTCCGCTGATCGGACGGTGAAGCTTTGGGATCTCAGCAGGGATCCATCTATCACTGGAGAAGGCGGAGGCGCTCTTCGCAGTTTCGATGATGTCCACAAGGACAAGGTCCAGGCTGTACAGTGGAACGACAAGGAACCTACCGTTCTTTTGACCGGAAGTTACGACCGGACCGTTCGAACCTTTGATTCACGCGCACCTGGGGCAGGTGTTGGTGCTGTCGTCGGTTCTGATGTCGAGGCTTTACGCTGGGACCCTTGGGAGAGTCATGCATTCTATGTGCGTAGCCAATTTATTTGTCATATTCCCTTTTCTGACAACTAGTGTATGTATTACAGGTCTCGCTCGAGAACGGTCTTGTACTCAATTTCGACGCTCGGACACTGCCATCGGACCTAAACTCTCCTTCACCAGCTCGTTTTACACTCAATGCCCATGACGGCGCTGTATCTGCCTTGGATGTCAATCCCCACATACGAGGCTGCATAGCTACTGGTAGTGCAGACAAGCTAGTCAAAGTATGGAACATCACCGAGTCAGAAACAGACAGCAACAAGAGAAACGTCAGCCTCGTTACATCTCGGGATTTGGGCGTGGTAAGTCCTCCAACGTGCTTGTAGGGTTCCCTTTCCATGCTTATCACTTTCGCCCTTTCTTTCAGGGTCAAGTGTTCTCTGCGGTCTTTTCACCAGATGATCCGTTGACGCTTGCGGCTGGTGGTTCGAAAGCCAAAGTGCAGATATGGGATATCGCTGCAAACAACGGTGCACGAACGGCTTTCAGTGCTAAACTCAAGGAAGCTGGCAAGGCTCTGCGAGAGAGAGAAGCTGGTAAGGGTGGTGTTGTCGGCGTTGCTAGTGATGATGAAGATAGCGACGAAGACGACGATTGATGTATTCACTTGCATGTTGGCCCATATAATGGCATCTCTTGATTCTTGAAGTTGCAGTCAACAGCCAGGCACTTGATTGTGCCAGTAGCAGCAGCCTGACGCGGCTCCGCTTCGACAAAACTGCTGGTTCTCCAGCCAATGTATTGCCTTCATATTTCAACACAATGTGAGCCAAATGTGACCGGTTGACCCTCGAGCCGTCAAATGATGGATCGTGGACAAAATCCTCCGTCGGTGGTTGGCTGGGGGCCTGGGGCCCACGTGAGTCTGGCAGAACAAGTCAAGTGCCCACTGCCCGTAGGCGCCCAGGCCATTCATGTGAAATCTGGCCTCCCTGACACTCTCTCCCAGAATGCCGACCGCAACGACTACATTAACTTCGTCCTCCACGTCCACCACCCTCAAAGTCAAGAGCTCCATGAATGGCTCCTCCTCATCGTCCGCAACAGCGACGGCGGGTCCTTCGTCGTCGACCTCTGCCACCTTGCGCTCTATGTACAATAGAGCAGCAAAGGCATTCCTGAACCGCGACATCTCCCTTACAAACTCCCTCTTGCACTCCGCATTCACCCTCATTCCGTCGCCGCTGGCAATGCTACCGGGGAAGACTGATGCCCTATGCAGTCAGAGACGGAAGTGGGAGATTCTACGGATAACGATGGAGACGACCATCTATGCCTCACCCCGCAACCCCGCAGACCCTTTACCCCAGGACTTGCGGGAGATGCTCATCAAATCCCCGCATTCTCTGGTTCAATCCATGTATACCCGCTCACTAGAGTTGTTTACCCCTACGACCAACGGGCAAACGAAAAGAGACTCGGCGTATCTACCGTCTCAAGTTCTCACCACTTTAATTTACTCGAGTCTCAAGCTAGACTGCCCGGACGTAGGCAGGAAGATGATTGAAGAGTGGCTGGCTCGCTGGGGTCTGATGGAGGCTGACCCTAATGATGATGGTGGCTATGACAAGGTCATAGAGCTATACACCTTGCAGGTTCTACCCAAGGTCCATGATTGGGTCTACGCCAAGGAGTTTTTGGATTATGAGACTGAATTACCAAAGGAGACCCGAGAAGTGAGTATTCCTTTAAAATCTTCATCGTCTCGCTCACATTAACCCTAGGCTCTCAAGACTTCTCTACATGCTCTCCATGAGCAGTATCTCAAGTCTCTTGCATCTCCTAAGTATCCGGAGACTCCTACCAATGGATCTGCCGTCGTAAATGGATCATCAATTCAAAGAAGTCATTCTCCTGCCTCTTCATCGTCCTCACTATCGACCACTTCCACCCACACCGCTGTACCCTCTACCCCTCGTCAACCTCTGAACGGTCGGAACGGGAATGCGCGGTCGCCTCTGGCTTCGCGACCCCGAAGCGGTTCTACCGCGTCATTCTCATCTTCCGATTCCACCGCGACTGCAACGCCTAGAAGCCCACAGAGACGCAGTCTATCCCGCCGAAGCGCGTCTCACAATAGTAATTCACAACATTCCAGCTCCTCGCCTGTCCGATCTTTCCGTTCTCACCTTCGCACTCAACAACCCATCGCCGTTCATTCGCCACCAAGTGCCTATTCCCTTGTAAAGGCTTTCTTCCAGCCCTATCTTACCACTTCGAAACTTTCGACTTTCTTTGTGTTGTTTATTGTGTTTCCTTTGGTTTCGTTGTTTTTCCGACGACGGAGGCGAGCGGCCGTTGCTTCTGAAAGATCCGTTGGTGCTGGCGTGGCGACTGCCGAATTGGTGCGAAGAAGACTGCAAGCTAGCGAAGGCGCGGGGATGGTGGGTCGCGTATGGGGGGAGGTAGTTAAAGCGGTTCTAGATACGGTGAAAATGGGCGGCAGTGGACTGGTATAGATCCATATGCTGTATATTAATTTGTTTGGCGTTCCATTCGCATTATTTCGTCGATTGATATGATAGGATTACACGATACTCTGTTTGTCTAAACCTACACTCCAAAGCCTTGGACAATTCCATCGTAAGCAGGCTTCTTCACGAGATTCGCGTCCCACGGAAGCGCAGCTCCCTGCCCACTGAAGACGCTAGGAATCCAGGAGTACTGTTTCGGCAACGTTTAGTGAGCAATGGGATGTAATCGCAAATAATGATCAACTGACTTTGTCTGTGTAGTCCCAGATAGTAATGCCAACACAGGCAGGAACCGCATTACACGCCGCAACAACATACTGATAATCAGCTTTCTGCTGTGCCAACTTCTCAGGCGTAACCGGCAAGGTCATTCGGATATCCAGCTCAGTAAGAGCGACTTCAACACCCAAAGCAGCGAACTGCTCCAAGTTGGCTTGGAAAGTGCTAGAGACCTGACCAGAAATAAGATGGGCTTGCACGCCGATACCATCAATGGGGACACCGTCAGCTATGAGCTGAGAGACGAGGTTGACCATTCCGGTAGATTTAGCACCGAGGTAATCGAGGTTGTAGTCGTTGATGTAGAGTTTAGCATCTGGGTCGGCCGCACGGGCTGCTCTGAGGGCAATTTCGATGTAGGATGATCCGAGGGTGTTGTAGAATACGGATTGACGGAAAGTCTGTCAACGCGTCAATTGTTCAGCGCAGGTTCGCCAGGACGGGGCAATTAATAGGGCTTACACCATCCTCATTGAAGGGCTCTGAGATATCAGAGTTGTGAGAAGGGCTGCGATGTACGATGAGTGGGAAGGCTCTCACCGTTTACGACGTCCCAGGAGTCTAAAGACACAAGGTCAATTTAACGGATGGATATGCTGAAGCTTACGGTACTTACAGCTATGAAAAGAACAGATCAACGTGACGTCAGCGGGAGATATAAATGACACTTACATTTTTCCTTTGTAATGGTCGACGACAGTCGAACAGTGGGTTTGGATGATACTTGTCAGTTCGGTAGCATTGAAGTTTCCCGCGGTAACCCAGCCCGGCAGTTGACTGTGCCAAACGCAATTGTGCCCTAAGCGAATACTGGAGATGAGAAACCAGATTCAGGTTGTATCATGAAATAACATTGATTGACCTCGAAGGATTTGACCATTGGCGATGGCCAAATTAGCCACGACGTCTCCATTGGTGAACGTGAAGGTTCCGCGGGAGGGTTCAGTGGCATCCTATAAGGGTTTAACCGTCAACGGAGGTTATAAGAGGTTATAAGTTAACAATGATGGCTTCTGCGGTTGAACTGTTTAGAGACCAGATACTAACCCATTTCATGCTGTTTCCAGGAGTGATTTGACCAAATTCGGTCGTATCACTGAGGAGAGATTTGTAAGGCGCATCGCTAAGCTCTGGGTTATCAGTGGCAGAGCCGAGGTAGAGTTTTCCCTTGGACAGCGCAACGGTATGGAGACCAGCCGAAGACGTCGCAGAGGGTGCCGGTGTGGAGCTCGCGGAAGTAGGCGTACCCGCGGAGCTGCTAGAGCTACCCTTTTTACCATTTAATACCAGAATTTATCATTTGGAGTTTCAAAGAGAACGTACGGTGCCCTGAAGACATTGGAAGTAGTAATCGTTCAAAGGAGTACAAGTCCAACCGGAAATACAGGTTGTTGGGCCAGTCCAACCAATGCCTCCACCTACAAGCAGCTGAAGCAGTTATACAATGTTCGAATAGTCGTAGGGCTGCTTACACTGTCCCCAAGCCGACTGTTGAGCAGTGGCATAGGGAATGAGCGCGACAAGGGAGGTGAAGAAGATATTCAACTTCATAGCGACTTTTTGAGTTTATGAGGTTGGATAAACGTATCTGCAGCATTCATCCTTTATACTGCCATCAAAGTGGGCTTTCGGGAGTTCCTCGCAGAAAGCGTGGCGGTTATGGTGGGGAGTTCAATGAAGAAGCACGATTGTCATGGACACATCAACGGCTAGCGGCACGCGATTCAAAGCCCTGAGACTTCTTTTGCGGAGGTAAAGAGAGGGTCGTTAAGCATCTATTAGGCGTAGCTAGGACGAGTGCTGTGGTTTAGAAGTGAAACGATGATGGTCGAAGTCAAGTGCCTAGCAAGTGCCTAGTGTTTTCAACTCTTCGTGAGAAGAGCTCCTGCAGGGACACCAGGGGCTTACAGGGGTTAACGCTCTTCTACGAAGGCCAAATCACTCTGGCAGGGTAGTCGAAAGTGTGCCGAAATCGCAGCCTTTCAGTTTATCCAAGGTCCGGTGCCTCGGAGAGGGTGACAGTCATCTCGGATAATTGTATTTTCTAAATTTAGAGAAAAGAAACACAGACCAATGTTGTAGAGCTACAAAGATGCGCTCCTGTGGGCGTACACAGCGATATGCCTACTAACCGTATACACTGGCATATTTTTCTGAAATCCGTTTCCTCTTGGGGGTCACTACATCGTGGTTCGGGCTCATGACTATTTGACTTGCGTCCGGGCCCGGCGTCTTTCGGTTAGTGCGTCCAAGTGGAGTCTGTCCGTGTACAAGTTAAAGTCACCGAGCCAGCAGCATGGGTACTCACGGGGATGTGGAAGGCGCGAGCTTAGAGTCCGGACGGCAACCATCCTTGATATCTCACTTCTGGTCCTCTACGCGCGTACTTCTGACTTCGAGTCGGCGGTCAAGGTACGTTAATGGCGACGCTGGGAAGGAAGTACTTGTCAACGCATGGCTGAGCTTCCCCTTAAGGCTTTCCTTGTTCTTGTGCCCATAAATGGACCATTGCATCAAGTGGAAGTGACGATCGGCGTCATTCTAGCAATGTAATAGCTGTCAAATGGTTGGATATATATCAAATGATATAACTCGCTTCTGAGGCAGCCAGGAAGACTTTGGCTTTGACCTGACTGGCTTGCGCCGAATCATGATGAACCACGATGTAAACCCAAGGTGCTGACGTAATTCTCGGGATTGTTGATTCTCCGCTCCATCTGTCCAAGCGAAAAAGAAACTCTATAGTCTTGCTTGCCATCAGTCGTCTCATTTCCCCCCATTTCACAGCTCCTTATTAACCCAAGCTTCGCTCAGAACCATAGGCAGTGTGCTTCTCACTGCGTTTCACCGGATTCACCCAACGTCACCAATAGGTTTTCTCCATTCTTACTCCGTCGGCGACGGGAGCTCAGCGCTTCAAACGAAGTCGAATCGAGGCGCCATCATGTCTGGCAGACTTATTCGCTCTGTTCCAACACTTCCGATCAATGCATTCGAAGGTTTCCTTGTCCCTTTTTAAAAACTCGCTCTAGAGCAGTCTTTCTTACAGTATCGATACCTCAAAGTACCTTATTCTCATCGGACTGAATTAGCTCGCCAACCACTTCCACGCCTTCGACCAAACCTACGAACATCCAGAGCCGTGATGGAAGCGGCCGTTTATCTGGTCTGGTAATTTGATGAGGCACAGTCTACCTTTGATCAAGTTTCAAATTTCAAGGTCTACGAAGTGCACCGGCCTCTGAACCAGGCCAGACTACTCGCTGATCCACTCTGGTTGGTGGCTAGTCGCCTTCCATTTCCCAGGCTGCGGTGGACCGTACCATTAAATACGAGCCTTGTTCAGCAGATCGACCTCATTCTTTAATTTCTACCCCACTGTCGGAAAGGCTACTCTCCAACGGTAGTCTAGATGGACGTTATCAACAACTACAGTGACCAGACCGCTACAGGCAGGTTCTACTCCGATGCGTCCACCTACCAACCTACATCCAACCCGCCCAGATACCCCATCCCGTTTCAGAGCAATCAGACAAATTTTGCTCAGATACCCATCCTGACTCAATCAATCGGAACTTCATTCTTGACTGCAAATGAACCCGCCAATGCTACCATCCCAGAGATGGAGTGCTCGTGGAATCGCCTCTTTGCGTTTCCTTCATATCTACCCGTCAACGACTTTCAAAATAATGGACTTCAGATTTGTGCGTTCAATATCGCGCCTTCGATCGCTCCACTAAACCTCAACTTCAGCTTCAACTGAAGAAACCAACCGGGAACTCCCTACTCGCCCAGTTCCCCGTTGCCAGCCTGTGCAGTATCAGTGTGACGGACCCCTTAACCCCTGGCCGACAACCCAGCACTACTTTCAGATGCCACAGCACACTCAGCCAAGCAGCCGAACATCGAGTCAATGCGATGACCTCACCGGTCCAAGTAAAGATAGTCACGAAGTCGACTCTCGCTCGAAACCTTTTCGCACCGTGATCTCCACCCCTGCTGTCCTTCGCGCCGCAGAACGGCGGCGCTCCAATCCTCACAAGTTCTTCTGCGAATACTGTTCGCGGGGCTTCACTGCCAAGCATAATTATGACCGTAAGCATTTGTACCGACAAACCCCTGGGAATATACTCAGTAGCGACTTCCAAAGGTCATATTTCGGCTCATAAAGATGATCGACCCTTCCTCTGTGGATGTGGGATCACTTTTATCACCAAGTCCGACCTGAGGCGACATCAAGCGCGTTCGAAAAGACATACGCCCGCCACACCTTGGTCGTTTAGCTCAGCCGAGCCCCTGGCCACTGAGAGCTCTCCTGAGCTCTCGGCGAATCACAGAGTTTCGCCGTATCATATGTTCCCTTAGCCGTTCGTTCAATGGACTTCTACTGTCGAAGCAATTGGTCTTCTCATGCTCGAAGTCGACCAGAAACGTGGTCAGAAACGGGCAATAGATTTTGCCGCTGCTTCTGACAAATGTTAGAAAGGGGTGACGAACCATCCATGATGTTAAGGTTTGACAGAATGGACTTAGCGGGAAGATGCTTGGAGTCTTGGAAGACGACGTCGAGAGGCGAATAGATGCACAATACTTCTTCGAATACATGAACAAAGGTTAAGGAATTCGAAAATTGACAATCTAGCGCGTAGTGACTCAGGTACTGTGCGCACAGAATGAAGACTGTAAACATTTTCACATTGTACCCAAACAAAACGAGGTATCCCTATTTAGGAGAGGCTTGAGGATACCGGAAACCTACGCTAATAATGCTTCCGCGATGCCGTCATACGCAGGCTTCTTGACGAGGTCTTCGTCCCAAGGAAGGGCTGCACCTTGTCCGCTGAATACGCTAGGAACCCAGGAGTACTAACGTTTGTCGTTTCAGTATACGAGTGCCCAATTGAACAAGAGAAAGGGCTTACTTTATCAGTGTAATCCCAGATAGTAACACCAACACAGGCCGGGACCGCAGCGCAAGCGGCCATAACCTTTTTGTAGTCAGCCTTTTGTTGAGCAAGTTTCTCAGGGGTGACAGGGAGAGTCATGCGGATATCCAACTCGGTGATAGCGACCTCAACACCCAGAGCAGCGAATTGTTCGAGGTTGGCTTGGATGTTGTTGGGGACGGCACCGACGATGAGATGGCCTTGCACACCAATACCATCAATGGGAACACCGTCGGCCTTGAGTTGGGTGACGAGGTTCACCATTGCAGTGGATTTCGCTCCGAGACCGTCGATGTTGTAGTCGTTCACGTAGAGCTTGGCGTCGGGGTCAGCAGCACGGGCAGCATGAAGAGCGATGTCGATGTAAGAGCTGCCGAGGGTGTTGTAGAATACCGAGGTTCGGAAAGTCTAGTACTGGTGAGTTAGTGTGTGCGGATATCCGGAAGCAACGTGGATGTCATACGCCATTTTCATTGAACGGTTCTGATGAAGCAAATTGGGGATGATGAGCGTTCAAAATTTTACGACCAATCGCTTGGCCTACGCACCATTGACAACATCCCATGCGTCTAGGATAGTCCAGGTGGTTAGCACGGGGGATTTAAGATCAACCTATAATTGACTCACAACTGAGGAACATCAGTTACCAATGAAATATATGTAAGACGGATCAAGTACGTACACTTTGCCCTTGAAGTGATCAACCAAAGTCGAGCAGTGGGTTTCAATGATGCTCGTCAGCTCCGTAGCATCGAAGTTTCCATTAGAAACCCAGCTAGGAAGTTGACTGTGCCACACACACGTGTGGCCTGAGGGAGAAAATGATCAGCAATGACTAACAAGAGTATAAATAGAGAGGAGGGCGAGCTCACCTCTCAGAAGTTGACCGTTGGTCTGGGCCAAATCAGCGATGACATCTCCACCAGCGAAGGTGAAGACTCCACGTGATCGTTCGGTTGCGTCCTACTGGGGGTATCAGACGGAGGTTCGCGCAGATGCGACGCTGTACGTACCCATTTCATGCTGTTTCCGGGGGTGATTTGACCAAATTCGTCTGTGTCGCTCAACTTGGTTTTATAAGGAATGTCACTGAGCTCTCCATTATCCGTGGCCGAACCGAAGTAAAGCTGGCCCTTAGCCACGGCGAGGTTATGGAGACCAGATGGGGTAGGCGAAGGCGGTGTTGAGGATGTAGAGCTCGAGGATGGGGTCGAAGACGGGATCGAGGAGGAACTGGAAGGAGGTTGGGTGGGTGTGGCCTAAGAATAAAGCAGCGTGAGATTCTAAGATAATCTGGGAGAAGACGCGTCACGAACGCTGCTGGTGGGAGCTTGAAGACACTGGGAGTACCAGTCATTTTGGTAGACGCAAGTCCAACCCTCAACACAAGTCGTGCCACCAGAGTGGTTGAGACCACCACCTAGGAAAATGAGTCGCCTGAAGTCCCCAGTGTAACATAAGAAACCAACGTACACTGCTGCCATGGTCCCTGTTGCGCGGTGGCAAGCGAGACGAATGCGAACAATGAGCTGAAAGCAAGAGTCAACTTCATCCTGAGGTATACACGACTTGGAAGAAAGTTAGGTGGAACCTGAGAAAGTCAGTGATTTTCATAGCTGTAGTACGGGTATTTATCATATAACGCCGTGCAATAAAATGCCACATGTGCAAACATGCCAGTGGAGAGAGTGAGCTCGACGTGAGCGGGTATACCTACACAAGGCCGCATACTTCCTCCGTGTTGTGGTGGCAGGCACAGTGTCAAGGGATAGACATCGGTGAAATATAATTGGTGTGGATATCATTTTCCTGATTTGAAGGAGGTAGGTCACGAAGAAGCGGAGCGATGGTAGGTAGATTTTCTTCGGGTTGTGGAGGGCTATTGAGATTCTTTCCGCTCTTCATGAATGGGAACACACGTGATCGTATTTTCTGCTATTAAGCTATTAGTGTTTGTGGAGATCAGCTATTAGTGTTTGTGGAGATCTTCGCAGATGAAAGAAGTGATGTACTTACTGGTTCCGGAGTAGTTCTAGGGAAGGGGATGGATCGATGAATTTCGGGCGAAAGTCGGGGGAGAGCGGCTGAACCCCCAGATCATTGACAAGGTGATCGCTTAACAACCAACATTCGTGTGGTCATATGGGGCACACATCCAATCGTATTGATACAGACGACCAACTACCTCATATGAACTCGTTTATACGATCACAAAAAGCCAGCTAAAATCCCGTTAAACGCGGGTTTTCGTTGCAGATTCTATCGAGGAGATTTAGCCTATGTGGCTACGAATGACTGGAATCATACCTCGTTCCACGGGCAAGCAGCCCCTTGACCAGCAAATGCTCCAGGCACCCAAGAGTACTTGGTGATAGTCAGGATCAACTATGTACCCGAAGTACGAGCTACCGCACCTTGTCGGTGAAGTCCCATATAGTCACCCCAACGCATTTACGATTGTCACGACACGTTCTTATGACAGTTTCATAGTCACGCCGTTGTTGTTCTAGTAAGGCCTTGGTGGCAGGTAGTGTCATGCGGACGTCCAATTCGGTGATAGCAACCTCGACTCCAAGGGCAGTGAATTGTCTGAGGTTGGCTGCAAGGGTAGACGGGACACCTCCAACGATTAAATGGGCCTGAATCCCGATGCCATCAATGGGGACGTGCTGAGCTTTGAGTGATCTAACGAGGTTGACCATCGCCGTAGACTTAGCGCCCATCCCTTCGATGTTAAAATCGTTGATGTAGAGTTTCGCAGCGGGATCGGCTTGGCGAGCTGCTCGAAGCGCCGTGGCGATATAAGATGTGTTGAGCGTCTCGAAGAAAATTGACTCCCGGAAGGTTCCATCGTCATTCAGACATTCTTCAAAACCCAATCAGATCTTGATACGGGTTACGGACATTTCAGAGCACCAACCATTGATGACATCCCAGCTGTCTTCCAAGTATGGTTGAGGATATGGCCAATGTTTCGAATCAAGTACGAGTACTTACATCTATGAAATCGAGAAACCTGGTGAGTCAACTCGGATGAGGAACGTCGGCGATAGTCAACTTACATTCGGCCTTTGTAATGTGAGACAAGCGTTGAGCAATGAGTCTCCACTATACTCGACAAAGTAGGCGCATCGAAGTTCCCAGCAGTGAGCCAAGCAGGGAGTTGGTTGTGCCAGACGCAGTTGTGACCTAACGAAGTCATAAACTATGATTTCCAAAAGCTCAGTATTGGTCTTACCTCTTAATAGTTGCCGATTCCTTCTGGCGAGCCTAGCAATCTCATCGCCTGCGGCGAAAGTGAAGTTCCCTCTGGATGGTTCAGTAGCATCCTTCGGATAGGGCAAGGTAAGTCAAGTTCAAAGTATTTGGGACCAAGACGAACCCATTTCATACTATTTGCGGCAGTGATTTGACCAAATTGGGCGAAGTTGTTCAACAGAGCGGCATAAGGGGCGTCGTCGTCGAATTCCTCGGGGTTGGTGGCAGTTCCAAAGTATCGCTTGCCGGAGGCGAGGGCAGCCAGATTCAGCGTAGCACCAGCAAAGTGAATGAGGGCTAAAATCGAGAAGATAGGAAGGATCATTTTGTATGATTGGGGATGTAATGAAGGCGACGGTCTTACCTTTAAACCAGAGAGATGAGGTTCATCTCTGAAAGACCCTGTGATGGGAATAATGTGCTACAAATATCGAGAACACCATCCATGCAACGCACTAGCGGCGCATAAAAAGTTAGCACCTGACGGCGACGGTGAGAAAAAGATGGAGTTTCTGCAGTCGAGTTACGAGAACATCAATGCAGGTGACGAACGCTGAGGACAGATATAGGTAGACAGAAAGGCGCGTGTATCGATTTAGATTCGAAGGCGGAGTCGGAGTCGAGGCGTCACCAAAGGTATAAACTTGGAATGGCGATCGAGTGTCTAAATTATGAATCGATTTGTTTGGATCAACATGAGGAGAGGACAGAAATGATTCGATACGAATCGCGTCACAAACACTAGCTTTACATAATCCATCGTCGCCAACCCAATCATATTTTTAGCAGGAGTTGGGGCCGTGAAGAATGCCCGTAAAGAAACGGACCATCGGGACCGCGTGCGGGGAACCGTCTTGATTCGGTGAAAAGTCGGATATGGGGGAGCAATTGAGACGTAAGGTCGAAGCTTGAAGGCCACTAAGCCTTCGAGGCCGCTGACATGTCAAACCGTGGAATGGGAGAAAACACATATCATCGTTCGTGAGAAGTCAACTGCATTTCTGTTCACTTTGTTCCTACAACAGATATCTTTATGAGGTGAAACCAGCCATTATACCGTTAAACGCCGGCTTCTTGACCATATTCTTTTCAAAGCAAACGTTAGATCGAAGATGGGATAGTAAGTCGATTGACTTGCCTGATCCCACGGACAGGCAGCACCCTGGCCTGGGAAGGCACTCGGTACGAACGAAAACTTCACGGAAGAAGTAATTAGCACGACGATGAGATCCCGAGGACTGAAAAATACATACCTTGTCAGAGAAGTCCCAGATGGTCACGCCAACACATTTGGGGACTGCTTTACACGCTCTAATGACCGTTTGATAGTCTCTTTGTTGTTGGGCTAGCAGCGCGGCCGTCGCGGGTAGATTCATACGCACGTCCAATTCAGTGATGGCCACCTCGACACCGAGCGCAGTGAACTGCCTTAGATTAGCTTCAAAAGTAGAAGGCACTTGCCCAACAATAAGGTGGGCTTGGATTCCGACACCATCGATAGGCACGCCTTGAGCTTGAAGTGACCTGACAAGGTTGACCATTGCTGTGGACTTCGCTCCAGTCCCTTCTATGTTGAAGTCATTGATGTACAGCTTCGCGGCAGGATCAGCGGCTCGAGCAGCCCGTAAAGCGGTGGCAATATAGGAGGTCCCAAGCGTTTGGAAGAACACAGAGTTACGGAAACTTCCATCATCATTGAAAGGCTCTGACAGAGAAAGTTGAATGACTAAGAGACTTCAAAAGAAGCGGGATGTAGATAACCGACCGTTGATCACATCCCAGCTGACTTGATGACAAGAAAGTTGAGATATTAAAGAGAGTACGAGGGAGACCGGGTATACGTACTACTACGGAAACGATGGTCAATATTTGGAAGATGGACTGTGAGGTGAGAAGCTTACACTTGGCCCCTGTAATGAGACACCAGCGTTGAACAGTGATTGGCAACGATGCTGGTCAAAGTGGGTGCGTCGAAGCGTCCTGCTGTTACCCAGCTGGGTAGTTGGTTATGCCAAACGCAGTTATGACCTTCAAACGGGCTCAGTGTCCAGAGTAACGCGTTAGGTCAGACAGACTGCGTACCTCTGAGACGCTGTCCGTTCCTTCTGGCGAGATTGGCGACTTGATCGCCTGCAGCAAACGTAAAGGTGCCTCGCGAGGGTTCAGTCGCATCCTGAGGGGGATATCAGGGGTGGAAGACATTACCGAGAAACAAGTACTCACCCATTTCATACTGTTCGCCGCGGTTATCTGGCCAAACTGAGAGAAATCGTTGAGCACTGCAGCATATGCCGCATCAGTGAATTGCCCCGGATTGGTAGCAGTGCCCAAGTAAAGTTTCCCGGCGGCGACTGCGGCTCTGTTGAGCTGAGCAGAAGCTTGTAGAGTGAATGCGAGGATGAGAGTAAAAGCCGACTTCATTTGCTCTTGTTAAAAATCCTCCAGTAGTCGATATGGCTCGGTTTATATAGCTAAGGTAAAGAATCCGAGCGTATAAATAGAGCCGGGTGTTTGAAGCTCTGAATTCATTTGCAATTCAACACAGGCTCCAGTACACGAGTGCGAGAAACGTGTTGCCACATGATGATGTTTTGTGCGAGGGCAGTTGCCTTAAACTGGGGTACAGTAGGTAACGCCTGCGAATGGGGCCGCCGTTGTACCTGGAGCTGATGGACGCGGATGTTGATGGAGGTAAAGGTTCAAGCGATCAAGGTCACGGTGGCGTGACACCGCGTGAGCCGTGAGGCCTTGAGGAACCACCTATCACGCGACGTGACACAACCCTCATCCAGGGCCAGCTACGGCAAGCTACCTGCCTCAGGCTCTGGTAACCTCTTGTGCTCTCTGCTTCCGAACATCGTCTGTATGAGTCGTTTTCTAATCGGATGCAAGTCGGGCGCGCCGTCAAGGTCGCATGGCCAAGCGCAACTTTGTCGGGCACGTCCGAAATTACGATTTTGCATCCACGATTCAAACATGCCGTCCATTTTTGTCCATTAAACGCTGCTTGCTGTGACCCCCACCACCACCACCACCAGGACTACCTACTGACCCAGGCTTCAAAAACTATGGATACTGATACTCTACCCCGCCCAGACTACGATGTCATTTTTGCTGGAGGTGAGTATTTTGGATCTCCGGAACTCACCTTCCGCCCTTTTCTCGTACCCTGATCATTCATCGTGCCTCAGGTGGGACCACGGCGTGTGTGACCGCTGGTCGACTTGCTGCAGCGGACCCCAATCTTCGAATACTGGTATGTCACCTTGGATTCCGGTCTGACCCTTTTGTAATTGCAACGCTCACATGACCAGCTCGTCGAGCAAGGGCCCCATACTAGAGGCCTACAGAATCACACCGCACCGGTCTTAAGCAGAACCCTGTTGACACCATCCAGTAATGTGGTCACCTTCAACGTATCTGAGAAAAGCGATGCCTTGTCGGGTCGATCTGTCGTTGTACCGTCAGGTCGGTGTGTAGGCGGCGGATCTAGTGTTAACTGTGAAGTCACACCAATTCAGTCATATGGCGCAGCTAATACGGCTTTCAGTTATGATGTACACACGCGCAGCAGCGTCTGACTATGATGACTGGGAAAACGTCTACGGGAACGCCGGGTGGGGTTCCAAGGACTTTCTCCCTCTCCTCAACAAGGTTTGACTTCCTGCTTACCGGTCGTTCGAAAATGTCAATGATCGTGGTATGTGAACCCTGTAGGCAGAAAGTTATTACGGGAATGGAGATCCGAGCTCTCATGGGCACTCGGGTCCCATCTCAATATCTTACGGCGGACACTTTCTGGATTCTGGGAAGTCGTTCTTAGCAGCGGGAGGAGCCTACGACACCCAGCGAAAAGTGGCTGAGGACGCGAACGATTTCAAGACAGTGAACTCTTACGCAGTGCGTTTCCTCCCACTTGATCGCCTTGAATATCACCGAACCATTTCCTTCAGCGTTGGGCCAAGTCAGTCGCTAGTTCACAGCCCATATCCCCTCGCACAGCTCATACTAGTCGCTCCCCTACACAGATACATCCACCCCAATACGGGGAAGCGATCTGATCCAGCTAACCAGTACGTCTACAACCTGGAAGCTGATCATAACCTCAAAATCATCGACAATGCCGTGGTGGTCAAAGTACTGTTCAAGTTCGTCGCGTTTAAAGTCATACGACAATGCATTCACTAAACTCGCTCCAGGGACAAAGTTGCCATTGGCTTGGAGTACAAGGATGAAGTGGAAGGGGTGAAGCAGGTGTTCGCAAGCAAGCTCGTTGTTCTGTCTGGCGGCGCGTTTGGTTCGCCCAGCATATTACAGCGATCTGGTATCGGTGCCCGAGCTCTCCTCGAGAACCTCAATATCCGGCTAAAAGTCGATCTCCCCGGTGTGGGAGAGAATTATCAAGGTAAGTAAGTCATTGTCCAGCGCTCCCAACATATTGTAAATCCCTTTGGACAGATCACAACATGGTCTTGGCGCCTTATTTCGCTGCAGACGACGTTGAAACCATGGATATCTTTGCTCAGGGCTCAGAAGCTGATATTAAAAGTGCTCATGATCAGTCTCCTTTGTCAGAAGCATTCATCTCACTGACTCGATCCTCTCTGAATTGCAGACCTCTTTGATCAATGGAACAGCAACGGCGACGGAATGGTGGCTAGCAAGTACGCAATATATTGCACCCTTATGTTGGACTGGTCTTGATCTCTCTTGTCAAGTGGTATCGATGCAGGCATGAAATTAAGGCCAACAGCAACTGAAGTGAAAGAGATCGGCCCCAACTTCGCGAAAACTTGGGAATCCTCAGCCATGAGCAAAGCCGACAAGTCCGCTTTGTGCTGTAGTATCTTTGATGGGTAAGCGAGGGCCTTCCAATGTTTTTCGCATCGTCTTTGTCACCGCTATGTGTGATAGGTATGTCGGCCTGGATGTGGTTCCACCAAGAGGCTACATCACCCCCTTTGCATTCACGGTAAGTGTCACCCACATGAGCGAGTATATCGATTATCACCCTTCATATTTCGAAGAACTATCCTCTCTCTAGAGGAAGGTTATATATCATATCGGCCGATGATCCTACAAAGGGTGTACACTTCGAGCCAGGTTATTTGAATGAGTACGCGTTCATTTTTCTGTTGCTGGCCATCAGCCACGTCACTTACAAAGAATAGGCCCGCTGACCTCGAGATATTGAGATGGGCTTACAAGCGGATGAGGGAAGTTACGCGTAGAATGTCAATTTATCGTGGCGAGCTTGCTCTGGGACATCCAAAGTTTCCACCTGAGAGCGATGCCGTATGCCAAGAAAGGAGCGGTCCAGTACCCATTTCAGCCCCCGATATCAAGTATACGCAACAAGATGACGAGGCCATTGATTGCTTCATACGTGAAAAGGGTTCGTTTCCCCCCTGCTTCCTCGCACCTGCCTCCCACTTACGTTCTTTTTTTTCTCAGTGCAAACGACTTGGCACTCAGTAAGGCTCCCTCAATCATTCTGATTCGCCCTTTACCTTGTCCCGAATAGATGGGAACGTGTGCAATGAAGCCTCGAGAGCAAGGTGGGGTCGTTGACGCACGGCTCAACGTCTATGGTGTGCACAATCTCAAAGTCGCCGGTGCGTTTAACTTTTGTCCGCGTTTGCGATATATGTGTTCAAACAGTACTGTTGTCCGATATTTTAGATGTACGTTCATTTCCATCTTTGAGCTCTTCCTATCACTAAACCGGTAATTTGCAGTTGTCCATCTGTCCAAGCAACGTATCCGCAAACACCTTCAATACTGCATTGGGTGTCGGAGAGAAGGCTGCAACCATCATAGCAGAGGAGCTCGGCATCAACTTGTAGTCGTATGTCCGGTGACCAGTAACCACTGATCCATCGATTTACAAAGATAGGTAGCTGGGCTAGCAATGAAAATCCCTTCGGATCTTCCGAGAAGTTGACATGAATATCGAGGGACCTGTACTCTAGATGAGGGCCTTGAGGTATGTCATTGACACCGCCAACCGTTAAGGTTCATCCCAGCGTGGCTGGCACGCCCATGCTCGGCGCTCAGCGCTCTACACATCGCTCAGGCTCGGTTTCTCAGTCTTAATTCAAACTGGTGGCCTCAAGGCTCTCTTCGAGCGTCAATTTTGCTCTGCTTCTCGAGCGTTATTAAGAGCAAGTTGAGGGTAACAGCTCCTTCTGTCACGTCCGAATCACGCGTTTGCCCCGTATACTTACCCATACTATATCAGTATGCTCCAATCGACGCTGCTCAAGTCAAACTCTCCCCACTCTGATCTCAACAACATCAACCGTCACTGACTATGGACTACGACATCATCTTTGCTGGAGGTAAGTACCTTTGCACTTCAGGCTGAGTTGATCGCTTGAGCATCCACCTCTGGTACTGTTATCGGATGTTGATCAATCGTCCTACATCGTCAGGTGGAACCACCGCTTGTGTCACTGCTGGTCGTCTTGCTGCCGCGAACCCCAAACTTCGAATATTGGTGCGCATCAGTTGATCTACTTGACCTCTGTTCCATATTTGTGAATCATATCTTATCAGCTCATCGAGCAAGGGCCCCATACCCGAGGCGTGCAGAACCACACCGCACCTGTATTCAATAGGACCTTTCTCGACCCATCCAACAAAGTGGTCACCTTTAACGTATCTGAGAAAAGTGATGCCCTAGCGGGTCGTTCTGTCATCGTACCGTGTGGTCGGTGTGTAGGCGGTGGATCTAGTGTTAATTGTGAAGTCACACCAATTCAATCATATCGCTCTGCTAATCCGGCCCCATAGTTCTAATGTACACACGCGCAGCAGCGTCCGACTATGATGACTGGGAAAAGGTCTACGGAAATTCGGGGTGGGGTGCCAAGACCCTCCTACCTCTCCTGAACAAGGTTTCGTTTCTCTTTCGTCCGGCCGTCGATTTAGCATTTTAATGACCGTTGTGAATCTTCTCCATAGGCTGAGAGCTATTACGGGAATGGAGATCCAAACTCTCATGGGCACTCTGGTCCCATTTCAGTATCTTATGGAGGGTACTTTTTGGATTCTGGTAAATCCTTTTTAGAAGCGGCGGCAGCCTACGACACTAAGCGACGAGTGACTGACGATGCGGGTGACTTCAAGACGGTTGACGCTTACGCGGTGCGTCCCCTCTCAAAGCTTGGTGATATTGTACTATGTCACTTAGCTATTGAATCTAGCGCTGGGCCAAGTCAGTCACTAGTCGTAGTTCGTTCCCCTTTACACTGCTGACATGAACTGGTTCCCGCCCTGAATAGATATATCAACCCAACGACCGGAAAGCGCTCCGATGCTGCACATCATTACGTCTACAATTTGGAAGCTGATCATAACCTCACAATTATCGTCGACGCACCCGTAATCAAAATCCTCTTCAAGTTCGTCGTGATATTCGTGATAAGACGATCAAACATACTTAAGTTGTCATTTAGGGACGATGTGGCAATCGGAGTGGAATACAAAGATGGACTGGAAGGGGTGAAGCAAGTTTTCGCGAGCCAGCTAGTTGTCGTATCTGGGGGCGCTTTTGGTTCACCTAGTATATTGCAGCGATCTGGTATTGGCGCCACACATCTGCTTGAGAAACTTGGCATCCAGTCGAAGGTCGATCTTCCCGGTGTCGGGGAGAACTATCAAGGTGAGCAAGGTGTTGCGCATCTTGATGTCATATCGTGTAAACGATTCACCTCGGATAGACCATAATATGGCCTTGGCGCCATACTTCATCGCGGACGATACTCTTACCGTGGACATCTTTGTCCATGATTCAGAAGCTGATCTCAGAAGTACTATCAATCAATATCACAACGTTTGATTTCACTAACTTGGATCATATATAAATTTAGAACACTTCGATCAATGGAGTCGTAGTGGTGACGGAATAGTGGCTACCAAGTGCGAAATTTCTCGCATCCTTCATGTTGCACCTTCACTGACTTTTGCTGGACAGCGGCATAGATGTTGCCGTGAAATTACGCCCAACTGATGCTGAGTTGGAAGACATTGGCACGAACTTCGCGCAAGCATGGGAAACCTTGTCTGAGAACACAACCGACAAAGCAGCCCTATGTTGCGGTCTTTTCGACGGGTAAGCAATGCTTTCATCGTATTCGAACCGAAGTGCCCACGCTATACGGTAGTTATGTTGGTGGGGACACAGTTCCCAAGCGATGTTACGTCACTCCGTTTGCTTTCACGGTAAGTGTTAACCATCCATTGACCGAAACGTCCTCACCGCCGTCTCCTAGAATTATCCCCTTTCCCGAGGGAGACTTTACATCACATCAAGCAACGATCCTACGAAAGGCGTACACTTTGAGCCAGGTTACTTAACTCAGTATGTGGCACCAACTTCGTGACTTGATATTTTCTAAGCACTAGAAACAGTCCCGCCGATCTCGATATATTGAGGTGGGGCTACAAACGGATGAGGGAACTTGTGCGCCGAATGTCAATCTATCGTGGCGAGCTTGCACTAGGGCATCCACGCTTTGCTCCCGAGAGCGAAGCTGCTTGCCAAGAAAGGAGTGGCCCAGTCCCCATTTCAGCTCCGGATATCAAGTACACAGAACAAGATGATGAAGCAATCAACTGCTTCATCCGTGAAAAGGGTAACCTTCCTCTTGCTCGGTAATTCCATCTTACAGTTACTCACGATGATCCATTTCAGTGCAAACGACCTGGCACTCGGTAAGACTATTCCAGCTATTGTAGCTCAAGTTCACTCCTTTCCCACCTAAATAGATGGGGACATGTGCCATGAAGCCTCGAGAGCAAGGCGGGGTCGTCGATGCAAGGCTTAACGTCTATGGCGTTCAAAACCTCAAAGTTGCTGGTGTGTGCTCTTCTTCGTTCACGATGATCGTTTCAATGATCAACATAACTGCTCGATATACTATTCTAGATGTTTGTTCGATTCTCTCTCTTGGGTCCACTTGTTACTGACCAAGCAATTTACAGTTGTCCATCTGTCCCAGTAACGTATCTGCTAACACTTACAATACCGCATTGGGTATCGGAGAGAAGGCCGCGACCATCATTGCAGAGGAGCTCGGTATCAACTTATAGTCGCACTACTCACTCTAAATACTCTCTACTACTTAGTAGATAAGATCGCTTTCCGACAATAGATTGTCGTTGTTACCCGGGCGCTTACAATAACTTGTCCCCCCGTAATCAAGACCTCACGCCTGTAATTTTACATTTTACAACTTCCACTCAACGTTGACGTCAAATAACCATCGATTCATTGATATACAACGATGGGTCCAGTAGCTGAGCTACCGGAACCAATAAAAGCCCCTGAGATCGTCCAAGACGTCGAAGAAAATGATGACAACGAAGAAGCTGTAGATGAGGGCCAGCCCGGAGGTGGGTCTGCCTATGGGGTGTCCACAATTCGAGATTCTGTAGCTGACAGGATGACTTCCTAGTTGATTCCAAAAAGAAGAAAAAGAAAAAGAAGCCCAAGAAGAAAAAGGTTGAACAATCCGAGCCTCCTCGAATCGGACTGTCGAAGCTATTTCCTGACGGGAAATATCCAGAGGGTGAGATTCAACCATACAAAGACGAGTGCGCACGGTTATGCAATGATATGTATTTCAGGAGACTCATTTAGCAATATAGCAATGTCTGGCGTACCACTTCGGAGGAGAAGCGACATGTTGAGCGTATGGTCAATAACGATCCGTTGGAGACATACGAGAATATCAGAAAAGCCGCTGAAGTCCATCGGCAAGTTCGCCAACGAACTCAGCAGTGGATTAAGCCTGGTATGCAGTTGACTGAGATTGCCAACTACATCGAAGACGGCGTGCGAGCTTTAGTGGAAGAAGATGGTCTGGAGGCGGGTATAGCTTTCCCGACGGGCTTGAATCTCAATCATTGCGCTGCCCACTTTTCCCCAAACCCCGGGGACACAACCAGTAAGTGCATCGATTACCGTCTCGTGCTTCGTGCTCACTTTCTTTGGCCTCAGCGTTATCCAAAGGCGATGTAATCAAGATCGACTTTGGAGTCCACGTCAAAGGGCGAATCGTAGATTCCGCGTTCACCATGAATTGGGAGCCGACATACGATAAACTGCTTGAAGCAGTCAGAGCATCAACCAACACTGGGATCAAGGTGCGTTACTTCATCCCTTGCTGTTCTCCGTCCCGACTTGACCCATACCAAAGGAAGCGGGGATTGACGCGAGGCTTGGCGAAATAGGTGGTGCTATCCAGGAATGCATGGAGTCCTATGAAGTGGAAGTCGGTGGTAAGGTATACCCTGGTGCGTTCTCTCCGCCCAAACTCGTGGGTCATGCATCGTGATTGAACCTGTCCTGGCCATCAGTACGTTGCATTGAAAATCTGAGTGGTCACCAAATCAACCGCTACCAAATTCACGGCGAGAAGTTCATCTTGCCTGAGAGGAACGATGACCAAACGAAGATGGAAGAAGGCGAATACTATGCCATCGAAACCTTCGGTACCACGGGAAGAGGTAAAATTGTTGAAACAGTGGGTGTTGTTTCTGTCACCCTTTTCAGTCAACGCGACGCTTAACACAAAGCTAGGGCGACTGCTCCCACTTCGCCCGCAAGATTGACGCTCCCCATGTTCCTCTAAGGTATGGTCACCTCTTTTTACCCCAAGATAATCACTAACCCCCTCTTACAAAGATTATCCTCCGCGAAATCGCTTCTCAAGAGTATCAACAAGAACTTTGGGACCCTGGCTTTCTGCCGACGGTATCTGGAACGGGCTGGAGAGAGCAAGCACCTTCTGGCTGTGGGAATCCAATCACATATAATATACCCTGGCATCCTTTCCCTGACATGTTTCCTTTGCAGCTCAATCACCTCGTATCTCAGGGGATTGTTCAAGACTATCCACCTCTATGTGACCAACGAGGTTCAATGACGGCGCAGTTTGTACGTTTTCAGAATTCGTCTTTCCTATTTTTTTACTTGACTTGCCGTTCCAGGAACACACTATTTTCCTTCGACCCACAGTCAAGGAGGTTGTCAGTAGGGGCGACGATTACTAATTCGCTCCTCTATTTCGTTGATCTACCCATGTCCCGCATGCTTGATTAATGTTAATGGATTCGACGTCCTTCGTCCACGTGAACATCATCCAAGCTACGCTACTGACCCACACGCGTCCTCCCAAACTTTGCCACCATAGGTAACTGAAGTCACGAAGTCGGCCTTCACGAAGTTGTCGAAGGAGCACGACCCATACCGAGCATCGGTCAGACCATTCTCGCACAACGTGAGAGGGAAGGGCGCTTCGTTCAGAGTAAGTCGAATTTGGGGGCCGTCGAATCTGTGATTGGTGAGCCGATGTGAACGAATGAAAGCAAGTGGAACATACGAATGTGAGCAGGTGAACTTCTCGAACACCATTTGAGCAGCGAAAGGTGTTTGGTTAGAGCCTCGGTATTTACGGTTTGGGGTCACGGATGTAGTCGACACTGGTGGAACGTCCCTTTGGAAAATCCTTCAACAATGACATCTCAGACCAAAGGGCTTAAGCTTACTTGGTCAAACCCAGAGCTGTGAGAGTCAAGGATATTGTGACGTCATGGCCGAATTCAACGAAGGCGACTTTGGTATCGTTCTTCGAGAAACTGCCAGGCAAGTCAACGAAACGCATTCACAACAAGAGTGTAGTCCTTACCGGTCGATCAGGGTGTTGACATAGAGGGAACCCATGACGGCTCCCATGTTCTTCGGAAGACGAGATCCCCAGCTGGAGCTCATGAGCAGGTCAATATCATACCTAGTAGAAAATCAGCGACTGGCGCTGGTCGGGACGGTTTAAATAGCATTTACTCGTATTGGTCGATTTCATCGTCCGTGAAAACATTGCACCAAGGCGAATCTTCGTGGGCAGCGTAGTCGTATCCACAAGCAGCTAGCGCACCTAGTGCGTTGGTTGATGTGAAGTTAAGCCCAGGGACCAAGGCATTCAGCCGCCTGGCAATCGGTGGGAGGTAAACGCTTCCCCATTCTTCAGTGGCCTAACCAAGTAGATGAGCTATGCTGGAGACGCGTGAGTTGGTCTGAGATTAACCTTGTCTGAGGCATCGTGATTATGGTCACGGCAGGCTGGCCATGGTGTTATGCGAGAGGGGGTAGCAGGGTCAACGGGAATGGTCGAAATCAGGCTGGATGGGGTCTCTTCAAATCCAAAGTATCCTCGACCAAAGTGATCAGCGGACTCGATGACCTATGTTTCGAAGATAGCACTCAGTGACCGAGATTGGTATGCAGTCCAGGAGATTGGCGCACCCGTGAAACGTTCGAGGATATCATCTTGTCAAAGGCGTAGTCCGAATATTTCTTCCTAAACCTATAATCGAAGCAGCATTGGTAAGGAATATCCTATGTCTGAGATGTTTGCTGACATACTCTTGACCGTGCTTGAATAGCTGTTGTCTCCCCATCTCCACAAGACTCTCCTCTCCCAAATCTGACACATAACCCTCTTTGAGGAACATCAATTCCTCCGGTAGTTCTGCCTGGGCGATATATTCGCTCGCTTTCGCCACGGCATCGGACATGTCCCGAAGAAGATGGGCTTCATGGGAAGGATATCGGCTTCCATGACGGCTCAACTAGAGTAAGGCGTTAATTAAAATTAAATAGCATATTATGTAGGGGAAACGGCGAATTGTGACTTACATACATAACTTGCTCGACATTACAATCCGAAGGTAGCGTTGTTTCCACACCTTCTGGAGAAGGCGCCTTGTGGTACGGAGAAAGGGCTCCGAGTCGGTTGAGGCGAGCGAGATCCACCGGGCTTTTAGCAGAAGTAGAAACAGAAAGAAGCGACAGCAAGATGAACAGGGAGTGGGGGAGCATCTTTGAAAGACGTTAAGGAGATACTTTGGGGGCGGGGTTGGCTTTATAGCAGCGGTGTGCAAGTCATATGAACATACTGTGTTTCTGCACTTGATTCAGATCGCATAGAAGAGGGACAGAAGCAAAACATGCTGCAAAAGAAGTTGATTCGCGACCGGCCGATGACTCTGGAGTAGAGTGTGTGTGGCTTGCAAGGTGAGATAGGTTAGTAGGCTGAATCTCTGGTCAACGGTTCGCTCGAGTTCGGGGACACTTCAGGAGGTCTGGGGAAAATTCCGCCGTCACTTGGGATGGACGTAGGCGACGTCGCCAAACGTGCATGATATAGGCGAGCTCGTGAGTGTTTATTTCCATGGGCGAGACCAGCGTGTGATTCCGAGTCGTCTCTACGGAAGTCCATGTGTCTAGGCGAAACTACTGACCGAGCTGGAGGCTTCATCTTCAACCGCCGCCAGAAACTGTTTCAACTAAGAAAAAGCATTGTGAATTGCTGGACTCAACGCTGGAGAAAGCTGGATTACCATCTCATGACGTTTTGCACCCATCTTTTTACCAGGTTCAGTCTTGAGCTGAGCTGAGATGTGAAGGAGTTTGTCATGGAAGTGCTGGATGGCAGATATCGGTTCTCCTGGGTCACCAGAGGGCGTATAAAGGGCACTAAACCCGGACGAGTTGGCACATGCGCTCAGAGGTGAACAGACGAGAACCTACTGATTGGTGACCGCTGAATACGCAGCGCATCTTAAGACACCTAAGCCCGCATACTGGTGAGTTCGCAGTCGTTTCACCATGATGATTGGAGGACAAACCAAAGGCACCGATAGCATCAAGTCTGTCTGCGTCCTGAACACAATGCAATTCCACACATTCTCTATGCCAGTCTGTGAGTTGACCAGCTTCCCGTAGTTTCTTCTCCGTCTTCCACGAGATGTTGTCCACAATCTTCGCGATTTGTTGGGCTCGTCCGTCAGCTACGAGGTCGATTTTCGCGCCATCGTCGCTTTGAAGTGAAAGAGTGCGTTGGAAGAACGGCAGAAAGTACTTGTAGGGGTCTGATGCCTCTTCAGCGCTGACGTATTTCTTGTCGAGGACGTCGTGCAATAAAGCAGCTTGGACACGAGTAAATACGAAAGCACATATAACTGTAATCCTGTTACCCACCAAGCTCAACGACCAGTAGGTCGGGTTTCGCAGCTGCCAGCGATTCGGCTAGCGCAAGTGCTGTCTTTCTGACACGCTGAACTGCACGCTCCCATTAGACCATGCGATTGGCAAACCATACAAGCCTGCTCACCGTGGTACGCGTCGTGCGAAGGGTCATAGCGTGCCATCGTCTCGACCATCAAATTTTCCGCCTCGTCGATAATAATTTTCTCGTTTTTCGATGGATACATGCTTGCCGATGAGGGAACGAGTAAACTTTCGTCGCGTCGCGTGCACCCATCACGAAGACCGTCATGGGCGTTACAAACGTCGACGAAAGGAGTTTCGCGTCTTCGGCAACGACCGATACGTGCTGGCGCTCGACACGTCCATCAATTTCAAAGTTATCTTCCTCGTTCTCCGTCATGTCGCTTCCACGTCGCTGGCTTTCGCTCGTTCTCGCGGTCGTGTTGACCGGTGTTGCGGTGGGTCGGTCCACATATATGACCGAGCGAGACAGCCAACCGCTACGCGTTTTGGTAGGTCCTGCTTGTTTCTTTATGAGTTTCGTGTAATGATGGATTTCAATGAGTGTAGCAAAGTCAAATATACGCATGTGAACCGATACAGCAGCTGAGCGCGTTGAAGGAGGAGTTGGAGGAAGCAGCTTCGCCAGTGATGCGCCAAGTCTTTGCCTGGTTGTTTCCATTCGGACCAGGCTGGAATGCGCTGCTTGGGACATTCTATATCAGCTCGTGAGTGCATGCCAGCGACCTCGTAGCGAGTGTTTGCTAATAGCTTGATTGCAGAGTACCAAATTTCATCCTTGCGTTCATTCCAGCGCAAATCAACCCAAATACATTGAATACCATGACGGCCTTTGCTGTGAGCCCCTTCGCGCACGCGACATGATCTGTTTGTATCTCGACGGTGCTTGACGTGACAGCAGATCATGGTCATATCAAACGTCTTACTCATATTTATGCGTATTTCTTTCTAGACAGGAGGTCTCTTATCAGACGTGTTCTTGCACCTCGTTCCACACTCGTTTATGGGGGAACACCAAGATGATGGCGTCCACTTCGTCATGGTAGAAGAGAAGAGAAATATCCTCATTGGGTGAGTCCAGAACCTCAAGTTGTCGGAAGAAATGCTCATATTACTTACTCTTACATCCTTCCTTAGCTTGGGGATATTTGTAGGCTTCGCTTCATTCTTCTTCATGGAAAAGACGCTGCGCGTACTTAGCAGTGGGGATGAAGGCTCCGGCCACTCCCATTCGCATTCGCACTCTCACTCGCCTCCATCGGACTCCCATACACAAAGTAACGGCGACTCCTCCGCCTCCGGTGTCTCAATCTCGGAGAATGTCGGCGAACTTCGTTCCCGGAGCAAGAAGGACACAGACGAAGATGAAGATGATGGCGAGAAGTCAGACGAGCACTCGAGCAAAGCTTCGTCAGGGCCTTCTAAATTATCCGCGTATCTTAATTTGTTCGGGGACTTTGTCCATAATATGTGCGGCGAATCTTCGTTTTATTCACGGTTCCTGACGGCTAACTTGGCTTGCTTGTTGTAGCACTGATGGTCTAGCGTAAGTCTTGATGTTTATGTGTAGCGTGGGGTGATTTGACCAAGTGACTATCCAGGATGTCTGCTTCGTTCTATTCCTCGCCCTTGATCGGCGCTACCACTACGTTGGCATGTTTTGCTCACGAGATACCCCATGAAGTGCGTCGCAATGTGTCTGACCTATCTTTATTCGACTGGTTCTCATCAAGCTTTTTCAGATTGCGGACTACTCGATCCTCGTACGCAGCGGCTTTACCAAGCGCCAAGCGATGCAATCACAATTTCTCACCGCCGTTGGCGCATTCGTGCGTAATTCCGTCCAAGTGCTGTTATTGCTGTACTTATCATTATGATTGATCTGACCGTAGGTTGGGTAAGAGGTCATTTACTCCCACAGCTTATCCATGGACTCTAACATATCAAAGCTAGAACTCTGCTAGGAATAGCTATCCATAATGCGGCCTCCTCGGACGGTGGTGAACAGGATACTGACCTGGCAGCTGGCGTACGCCTGACAGCATCAGGGATTCTAGGAACTACGGCTCTACTGGCGGATCTAGTTCGTCTTGTTCTTATCTGCGGCTGAGAGATAGTCTTCGCGGATCTTGACTAACATCTCTTCGTTCTCAGGTTATCCCTTTCGTAGCAGGTGGTTTCTTATACATTGGTGCAGTTGCTGTCTTGCCAACGTACGTTCTTTCGTCCTGACCCCCCCAGATGGACGCTGACGTTATTCGTCGATTAATGATGCCGCTGTTTCCCATAACTGTGATTCTCGTTCTATTTCTGGTCGTCTGACCTGGCTAGTTTGCTGGAGGAGAGTAAGAGTGGAAAGCAGGCCCTTCGTGAGGTGTGTGCCGGCAACGCCGATCTGGATCTTGGTTGCTGGAAGCTGATCCTTGATATAGTTTGCGGCCATGGCATTTGGTGTCGTGTGCATGTTCTTGGTTGCGTGAGTGGGGTGTTCCTCGCCGTACCAAAGATCCCAGACTGATCACGTCCATTTGCAGATGGAATGAGTAGTATCTTTATTCCCAAGTCATGATGTATTCCGAATCTCCGATAGAGCAACATTAGAGTCATATCTATTCTAAGAGGCCTGGCCTGTGAGACTTGGGTATCAAAGGGGGCGGTGGGATAAGATTAGAGATGGGACGAAGGACGCTGATGTAGATGGTTTGATGTTGGTCAACTCGAGTGTTGGGATTGACTCAGGGCCACCCCATACTTTATCCTCGGCAGAAGGAAGCCGAAGAACGTGCGTGGAAGTGACGAGTGACCTTATAAAGTAATCGCTCAAATTACGCATCCCTTTTACAATATAACTACCATATTTTTTTCTGTTCCATTTCTCCTCGTCGCCCTCTCCGTTCTGCTCGACCCTCTGCTCGTCGCTGCCCACGACGTCGGTGCACTTAGTTCGCTGTTTCGGAAAAGCCCCATTCGAGGTCCGATCATTCTAGACCTGTGGCCACCGTCAGTAGGCATCCTTTTTATTCCACAGCTCAATTTCACATTTCTTGCATTCCTCGTCGTTCCCGACAACGCTGTCAATCCCCCGTTTTTTCAGGCAGATTCTTGCTTCACAACGCATCGGACTCGTTTTTTGAATAATCACCGTCTCCCAAAACGTCGCCTACTGCAGACTTTCTCCGGTCGTCATCCGGACGGCAGTTGCGGCTTTCTCAGTCGCCACCTCCTCTCGCATTTGTGGTTGAAAGCTCTCTGGCTGCCAGAGAACCTCTTCGCCAGGCCTCGCCAGCCTCACAGTCCACTTCTTCCCCGTCGATACGCACCAAATACGCCATGGGCACCAAGGGGCGCTCCACTCCACGTATCGTGTGCTGCGCCATCCCCATCGCAAGGACCTCAGGAAAGGTGCTAGTCGTGACAAGCCGCAAGCGACCAAATAACTGGGTCCGTGAGTAGCATATTTCCCCTCTTTTTCACTGCGTTTGTGTGCTCATAACATCGTTCTATGCGCCCTTTTCTTCGAATTTCGTAACTACAGTTCCAAAGGGCGGGTGGGAGCCGTCAGATGGTGTATTGGAGGCCGCAGCCTCTCGGGAAGCCTTGGAAGAAGGTCTCACCCTTTGTCCCTCTATCCGTCTCCTCACCTCCTGATGTTCCGACCTTTCTTTTTTGCGCGTCAATGCAAACCCGCTGCGTGTCCATCAATTTTACCGCACCCCTCCAGCCGGTGTCCATGGTAAAATAACACGCTTTGTCAAGACGATATACTCCCCGTCATCCACATATCACTTCTTCGAACTCGACGTAACTGCGCTTGACGCAGATTGGTTAGAAGCCAATGAAAGAAGAAGAGAGTGGGTGGATTACGCCGAGGCTGTTAGGCGTTTGGAGTGGAAGCAAGAGCTTTCGGAAGGGTTACAGCAATCGACCCTGGCGCGTTCGTAGGTTGGTTCTGAATACGTCGAAACTGAGTTTCTCGCTGACTTGAGGGCGTTCCGTACCTATCTAGCCTTCGAAAATAACAGCATCGAATTTTATTCTCTTCTCGACGAGAACATTTGGTTTACGCCTTCCAGTCATACAAGCGCATTACTTAGAGAACCTTCGGTCTTGTGTTCACCTACCTTATCCTTTTCACTTAACTATACCCCCCTTCCACGGACTCTCAGGTGCCTGTCCCTGTCGTTTCCGTCGACTTCAATCCATCCATCCAACTCAACGTCCCCACCCCCTCCGCTCTGACAAATCACTGCTATGTATGCTTGTATAATGTCTCCATATCACATTTATTCGGTCCAACAACCGGCTTTATTCCATGACTTGTACCTTGCATCACCCGTCCACCCCCCGTCATCCCCGCCGCCTCGTGTACGCAAGCGGGTTTCCCTATTACCTTGGTTCTGTTGGAAGTTTCGCTAACCTCCCCTATCACTCAGACCCTTCGCAAGTCTAGGAACCGTAGTGGAAGGCTAAGTACAAAGAATGGTAGTGACGTTACTGATAGTGCAATTTGCCGGTGAGCCCATCCCCGTCCACCTTTGGACTACTCTCACGACAATATTTAGCCTTCTCGCTATTGGATGTCGCGTATTTGAACGTTCTTCAATAAACTCGCCCCATTCAGCTGACAATGGGGGCCTGCCCAATGTTTGAATGTTTCCAAGCTTTGCCTCTTATTCCACTCTGTTCTGTGAGTTTCTCTCTGAGACTCTACTCATGCTTTGCCTCGCCTCACGTTCATGAGATGCAGGCCACCAGAAGGCTTCTAGCTTGACCTTCTACAATTCTACGAACGTTCCACTTGCATGAATGGACATGCCACTGCTACACTCGCTCCGGCGCTTAACGGCGCTTAAAGAAGTCGTCCGAATCATCCGTACCCCGTGACGCTATAGCACCTTAAGGCCGTGGACGCCCTCGTTCATGCACCACATGGACTAGAGTCACGTCTCATATGCTCCATGATATGTGCTTCTCCAAAAGGTCGCTGATGAGCATGCTTACTTTACGGCAATGGATTCGGCGCACACTAAGCGGTAATGAGATGTGAACCCATTATCTAACGAGACTTCCCGACGACCGTCCTTCCTTCCTTTTCCCACTCGAGCGCCCTTTTTATCCTGGGCTATTCATGGGGGCATTCGTCAATATTCTGCTCGTTGCGCTCGGGGCCGTCAGCGTCGTGTGCCAAGCCACAAAAGTCAATAACCTTGGGAACTTGTCGCCTTACCACAAAGCACCTGTTCCTCCTGGCCTGACGCCAAGTCTACCAAGCGATTGCCAAATCCAACAGGTCATCTTGGTATGTTCGACCAAACTCCCTTCCAATGACAATGATACTACTTTTGTATTGACGCATCGACCCTTTCTTTGAACTCTTTCCCTGGTAGATGGGACGTCACGGCAGTCGATACCCACTTGCCTCCGAACTCGTGTTCATCACCAACATGACTGTGAAGCTTGCTGCTCGTGCCAGTGCGATCACTCGCGCGAAGCTTCCCAAGGAACTGCAATTCCTGAAGAATGGTTATATTTCAAATCTTGGACATGACGACTTGACCGCGATAGGAAGGAGGGAACTGTTTGAGCATGGCGTTGAGTGCGTATTACCTCCTTTTTATTCAATGGAATTTCTGTTCTTTGTGGCGCGAGCCAGTCAGGCGTCAGGTGTTACGTGATACCTCACAAAAACCGTGTCCTTGATTTTTGTTCTTGATTTTTGTCGAGTTCAAATCCTCGAGGCTTCTTGCTGCTTCTTTAGGGTTATTGTTACAATGACACGTTAACGTATACCCCGGCATTCATAGAGCTCACTTCTCTGTCGTTCAGGTTTAGGCTTAATTATCCTCACCTCAAGGTTGACAATGTTCTAGCAGGTGATCAAGACAGGGTCGGTCCTTTTACCTTCCATGTTGCTTGAGCCTGCGCGCTAATGCCTCATGCTCCGTTTCCTCACCCATGGAAATATGTATCAGGTCATTGAGTCTGCTCAGTGGTTCAGTCAAGGCTATTTCGGAAGGACTTGGAACAACATTTCATCCTCAGTATTTTCCACCATCCCCGAAGACAATGTTACAGTGTCGTGGATTACACCAATGGATACTTGTCGCAATTGGCAGTATGCCTTCGGAGGCGATGTACGGGTCCCTTTGTGCCTTTACCTGATGATGTCCATGCTGACAACGATACGTCATCATAGGCCGTCATAGCCTGGGGGAATGTCTATCTACCGCGAATTACCGAGAGACTCAATAGACTTGTGCCTGGACTTGGTTTCAGTAACGACGATACCCACGGGGCGTTGTATGCATGTGCGTATGACTATGCAGCCTGGAAAGTCTCACCCTGGTGCGACGTGTTCACCCATCAGGAGTTATCAAAATTTGAGTGGGTGTTGTGTGTCCACTACTCCACTATTCCTTTTTCATCTCGTGTTCCGTCTTGCCTTGTCGCAGGTATGAATTAGATCTGTTGATGGACGGAACCTTTGGTTTTAATCTGCCAAACAACATGGGCCCAACTCTCGGCAGTTTGTACGTCAGTACACTCATCGAAAGGTGCGCGCTACTTCCGTGAACTAGTGTCCAAGGTGTGTTCACCTCGTCTGCTCAGGTTTTCAAATTCATCCGGGACTGCCAAGCCTGTTTACCTGGAGTTTGGTCATGACACTACGATTGATCTAGCCCTTACTGCTCTGGGCTTAGTGAAGTGTGCCACCTCCCTCGATTCCTGAATGATTGATGTGTAATTGATTGTTTGTACAGGGATAACCCTCCGCTTCGCGTCGGTGGTCCTGTTCCTCCGACGCGGAAATTTAGGACCTCGCAACAAGTCCCCTTCGCGGCGCAGATGATATGGGAAAAATTCAGTTGCTCTACGTAAGTGTTGTCTTCTCGTCTGTTTTCGTTCCCACTGCCTGAGCCCATTTCAGTGATACTTCCCCTCAAATTCGGCTCCTACTCAACGGAGCACCTTTCCCTCTCACTAATTGTGCGACGTCCGCTCGGGATCGGGTCCACGGAACTTGCTCCTTGGCCGCATTCATCCGCGCTAATAGGAAAAGCACCAGCGTCAAATGGGGCGACACTGCGTGGAATGCTACTTGTGGATCTGCGTCTATCTGAGCCCCACCAGATCTAGTTTATTGATATAATATCACTGTGTTCCTATACCATCGGTAACCCTGCTGGAGTCTAGGGCCCGTGAGTGGCTTTTCAACGGCCGCCGTTGCCAGTGTGCTTCTTCCACGTCTTTGCCATGTGTGGGGTGCATAATTCTCCTCACTTCCGTGAGCTGAACCAACTGCGTGCTATTGTACTTGGAGCCATCTTGGAAGTAATCTCTGTTTCAACTCCGACTCTTGGAGACTTCGTCGACCGTCCTCCAGTTCGCCAAGAAGATCGTGAGAATTGTTATACTTAATATATTTTCACCCGCAGGCCAAATTGTGGTTGCAAGAAAACAAATGCTTTGAGTACTGAACTTCAAACCAGTAATCTGTTGACAGCAGCAGGGGATGCCTCGAACACGCTTGGCTTGGTCAAATCGTGTGACATCTGAATTGGGGAAATCGCGTGACGTCACGCGCGCCGTGACACCATTCTTTGCTCTCAACCACCACCAACGACGCGCTCAACCAACCATCATGTCGCTATGGGTAGACCAGGTATACGCTGTCTGACGCAAGTGACTCTGCTTTGGCTGAAAACAAGGGCTAGTATCGACCCAGGTCGCTAGACGACCTGAATTATCATAAAGGACTGTCAGCTCGTCTGCGATCTTTGGTGCGGGACGACCCGTTCTGTTGGTGGCCGCCGTTGACGACTCTTACCAGGCATCATCAGGCGACTTTCCTCACATGCTCTTCTATGGTCCTTCGGGGGCCGGAAAGAAGACTAGGATAGCGTGCACCCTCAAAGAATTGTTCGGGCCAGGAGTCGAAAAGGTGTGTTACCGATCTTCCTGGGTCCTGAAATGTAACCTTTTACGCCCCAAAACTAGATTAAAATTGATCAAAGGGTGTTTCTGACACCTTCGAAACGAAAGTTGGAGGTCAATCTGGTTCAAAGCAATTTCCATATCGAAATTACGCCTAGGTAAGACTTTTCTCTATTCCATGGCTTCCTTGCTTAATCCCTATAGTGAAACTGGGAATTACGATCGTGTAGTCATACAGGAACTTTTAAAAGAGATCGCCCAGACACAGCAGGTTGACTTGAATGCTAAGCAACGTTTCAAAGGTGAGCTTTGCGTAAATTATATTGCTTCCTCATTTTATGTCTCCCCCACGGCGTTTAGTTGTCATCATCAATGAAGCTGACTCCCTAACCCGTGATGCCCAAGCGGCGCTCCGCCGAACCATGGAGAAATATATGTCGAATATGCGGATAATCCTATGCGCCAATAGCACCAGCCGTCTAATCGCTCCGATCAAGAGCAGGTGCTTGCTCATGCGTGTTTCAGCCCCAGACCAAGAAGCAGTAAGCCCACACGGCCTCTTTGTTCTACGCCTGCTTGCTGACTCCGTAAAGATGCATAACGTACTCACCTTGGTATCAAAACGCGTGGGCTTCGATCTTCCCCCAGATGTCGCCGTTAGAATAATAGAGGATTCAAGTGGAAATATGCGGAAAGCCTTGCTCGTCTTGGAGGCCCTAAAAATGCAATCGTAATCGATTTTCCCATCGTGTTTGTGCTCCACTAATGATAATTTGTCATAGCCCTGATCTGTCGGCGAACATAGTCATCGCCAAACCCGACTGGGAATTTTACTGTCACAAGGTCGCCGATCTGATTGTCCAAGAACAGACGCCTGCGCGTGTCATGGAAGTTCGTGCCAAATTCTACGAGCTCCTCAGCCATTGCATACCGCCGACCGTCATATTAAAGGTCTGTCTTTTTGTAGCGTCGAGTTATACCATAATGCTCATGAGTTCCATAGACTGTAGCGGAGCGGGTAGTGGAACGGGTGGACGAGGCCATCAAGGCGGACATCATGCACTGGGCTGCATTTTATGTGTGTATTTGTTTGCTGTCATGAGGGAACGAAGAGTTGAAGTTCTCGCAGGAAACACGTATGAGGGTTGGCAGCAAGAAGATATTTCACTTAGAAGCTTGGGTTGTGAAGGTGATGAGTATATACAAAGTACGCCCCCATCCACGCTCTCGCATCTTCGGTCAATTGACGCATTCCCGTAGCAATTCTTCTATGGCATGGACTTGACAGGTTTTGACTGAGATTTAGTGTTCCATTTGTATTGTAATTCTGTTCTTCTGGTTCTTCTGGAGATCATGGGCTAGATGTGAAGCTCTATTTTCCTTACAGCCACAACTCGGGTGCAACCCCACCTACCCGCTTCACAACCTCATTTCAGCGAAAATGGATCTTGGCTAATATAATAGAATGGTGGTGTCCGGACTACATGGAGCAGTGAATACTGTTCACTTTCTTTCGTCCCTTGTTCCTGATTGCTACCCCGTTGACCGCACCTTGGGCCTGGAGCTTGGTCTCATCATCGCTTGCTGTAACGGCGCTCAGGTAGTTGATAGACACAAACACCTACGAGCACCCGCCGAGAGTTGACGGATATTCGGATTGCAATTATCCACAGTGTATAAACAGTCTACGACGAATCTAAGATGAGTAGTAATATTGCTCTGGGTGACCTCTGTTTATCAAAGAGTTATCTACATGCCATTCGTGGCCCACTCTCGACCCCGATGCAGTCCTGAAGGTCAAGGACATTGACTCCTATGAGAATACAAGAAAATATGAGAGGGAACCTACCACGGAGTGTGTGTGCGTGATGATCGCTGAGTCTCGGCCGCGACGGCCAATGTATGACTTGGTGGGGGTGGCAGGTAGGTTGCTCCGGCGTATTGCGCAGCGCGAGTGTCCACCACTGGGAACGTAGGCACTGTACTGCCTTGCTGACGGCTAAGGCGATACACAACGGTGATCTCCCCCGGCGAGGTCGAGGCTTGGTTACAAGATCGAAACCTGTGATAGATCATGAACTCGCCGGTACCTAGGCATCCGTCATAAATGTGCAGGACCCGTCGGTCAACGTAGAAAGAACCTACAATCTCCCAGAATTTTCCATTGATAGGTGAGGACGCCTTGATAGGCCCAACGGCCTGGGACGCGAATTGGATACAATGCACAATTTTCCTCTGAATAATGGCACTTGTTGGTCGCACAGTCAACAACCATAATATCGTATCGCTCCTGGAGTGGCATGGGAGAATAGATCATCAAGGATGGGTACTGGGCATGAGCCGGGTGGGAGGGGAGGACATCGGCAGCATATCTCGGGTCTCGTAAAGATTGGAGAGTGATTTGCTGTGAACCTGCATAAGCCAGGTCTATGTGAGGAAGTCCAACGTTGCTGGACCCACTCAAGATAACAGTTACCAAAACTTGGTCGCCACCATGACCTGAGGAATGTAAAGGTTGAGCCGAAATGGACGTATCGACTGAGACCGGGGAAGTGCTAGTGGCTGGTGGTGACGGGCAAGGTGAGTCACCTGAATCAGGGTTGTGGGGAGGAGAGCTCGGGCCTTCACTTCCGGATGTTCGAGAGATTAGTCGGAGTACTAAGGGGATTGGCTGAGTTGACGTAGCAGAGAAAAAATGTGCGCCCACTGTTGTCACCCTTGCAAGTATCCCTCAGTTGTTGGATTCGGCTGCCCACCTGCTTCGGCGTTCTCTTCTTTCCAGTGGTCTAAAGCACGCGCTCTCTCAGCAACTTTCGACGAGGAGCTACTAGGTGCGGCCTACCTGGAAGATATAATCAGAGATGAAGCGATTGCGCATTGGAAACCTTCCTAAGGTCTTGGTTTTCGTAGGATCCGGTTGGTACTTCTCCAGGCCTATTCCTGTGGGTCAGTCATGGTTCTCCAAGCGAGCATCATCATAGCGACCTTCAATCAAGGCAGCTTCCCTATTGCGCGTGGTCAGCGCTTTTGGCAAGGAGACATGAATCGAGTCGAACGCACAGCTGGGGCGACCAGACCGCCTCTCCAGAACCACCTTTGACTGTCTTCCAGCTACGACGACCAGTCTCAGCGTTCTGAACGGCGGCACGATTTTGTTCCTCAGCGGAGGGCGTGAGGACGAAGTCTTCGATGGTTGATTTGCCAACAAAGGAAGCCGATGAGTTCTGCCTGACCGCAGCAACGTCGTACCCAGCGTGCCAGTCATTGAACGACATCGTTACGAGTAGAAATACAGGATCTAGACTTTGGACAGAGTATGTTAGAGACAGCACGATGAAAATGATGAAAGCGAACCTGTCTTTATATAGTGTTCCATGCGTTTGAAGTAACCTGCATCATAAAATGAGGTCTGAAGGATTTGCTCTTGGTCGATAGAGATCTATCTCAAGTGCGAATGCAAAGCGGAAGCAAAAAGTTGGTCTATGTCAGATGGAGTAACCGAGCCGATCAGAAAAGAGACCCTAAACCGTGACGAAGTTGCAACCTGCAATTGGGAGGCTGTACGAGCCCTCAAACGATAGTAACTTAAGTATCATACCAACAGTCACTTTATACAAACTTGGAAGGTGATGGATGCTGTTGTCTACGCCAGTTCAACGTTCGACCTTCATGGACTTTCGGCCACATGGAAAGCGCAAGTACATAATAACACTTGGCGACGTGCAGAAACTTCATGACATAAACTGGGCGAAAACAAAGCCAAAGGCGGCCAAATGGCAGATACCGGTACCTGGTAGCAATGAATACATCAGGGAAATAAATCAATTAAAAGGCCGAAAATAATAGTACCAGAAGAGCGCCGCAACTTTCAGGGCATGGCATCTTATCCGTCGGCGAGGTCTCAGAGGGTCTCAGCGGTAACGTAAGGCCGATGGACCGCAGGGTTGTCGACGATATTTGGAAGTCCTTCGTTGAGTTCATCATGAGAAATTGATCTCCCTTTTGAGAACAAATCTGTGAGGGTCCACGCGGTCGATGGGCTAACGGTGAACAGCTATGGCTCACACTTTTAGGCTTCTGGGGTGAAACCTGTCGTATTGGAATTGCATATACACATCAGACTTGAACATAGGCTGGGAAGGAAACTTGGCAACGACGGAATTGCATGCTTCGACTGGGGTGTTCCGTCCGGTGCACTCGCTCCCTCCGACGTCAAGGGATACAATGCGGGGATGGCTCTGGACGCGTGTCTGTCTTGGATAATAGGATCAGCATTGGAAACTCCACAATAGATGTGACCCACAAAAGAGGATTGAAGCGTCGCATTAGGTTCCACAAACTACTAAAACTAGGTTCAGTAACACACCCACCAAGAATAGATGACGCCCATAGATTCTCGCAAACTCTAAGGTGCACTGCTTTGGACGAAAACGAGGGTAGCAACAATGGTGCTTTTCTCAGCGAATCCTACCAGAGATGGGGTTGCCGACAACGAGAACTTCAAACAGAGGTTGTGACGGCATCCATTGATGGCCCGGCGGCATTTGGCGATAACTAAGTATCTCGATGCTCTAGCTTCCTCTCACCGATATTGTCTACCTAAACAGAACGAGAGAAAAATGAGGTGCCTTAAACTGAATGACAAGGGCATTCTTAGAGCATGAAACCATAAACGAAGTTGACGGACGGTTGAGGGTGGATCATGGGAAGCGCAGTCTACGCCGATGCTGAATAAGTATACCACCTACGTATCTGGTTGTGCAGATGCGGTAGTGGTAGGAATCTGGGATTCACTGTCTGGCTTGTCGCCCGAAAGTCGTCCTCCGACGCTTCGGAAATTGTCGTCAATTCCCTTGGATTTCCCGACTTCCATAATGTTGAATTTTTGAAATCGGTAGTAGTCCTTCACTACTCCGATACCACAGACACTCTAGGCAAACGAGTGAGCATGGGCGTCGGCATGACACACTTAAGCGCAAACCTTGAAGATCTCCACGAGAATGAAGACCTCGGGAGCATCAAGCTTCACCGTGAGATTGTTCGGCAAGCAGGCAGCGATGTGCGGGATCAGAAGATCGCGCGTATGCGTCGTGTGGTTTCTAATCCTCAGTTCAATTTTATACTAGATGATACTGAACATCAGCCACCAGAAATGGTTACCCACGAAGACTCACGCTTGATGGACCTGGGTTATTTTGGAAAAATTGATCGAACACTTGCTTGCAAAGGTTGGTGATATCCGGAAGATTGGCTGCACAGGTGTTCGATGAGGGAACCAAACGGTGGGTATACCTGGACTAACGTCACTAGGTGGGGTTGACGCGGGCGAAGAAGCTCACCGTGTCCGGGAGATACCAGTGCGTTGAACGTTCTCGACATGGCTGACGACCATCGTGACGGGATCCACAGGGGGTCGACAAGCAATGAAGACGACTAGTAACTGCGTTCACGTCGGATATGTTCCATTGGAGAGAGACTCCCTTACCACATGGCGTTCCAGTCTGGCAGTTTGCTGCATTGAGCTAATCAGTAGATGGCTCCAGCAATTGAATGAAGGCAACTGTGAATTACAGAATCGAGTCTCTCTTTTTGGTCTTTTAGCCGCGGCGACCTCCTTCGCTATTTGGGCCTCGATTGGCAGGTCTTCATCGTCATCGGAATTCTCCAAATTACCAGTAGGGTCATCGGACAGAGGCCAAATGTCCGAGGCTACCTAGCGCAAATTAAATCAGATAATGCGAGCGAGCAATGAGAAGTCAGGCTGCCGTACTGCTTCAAACAAGTCATATAATTCTCCAACCGCCTGCTTTTCCTTTCCCTTGACACCTGTGGTCCATGGGGTGTGCAACAAGGGAGCTCGGCGGAAGAGAACTTACACGTTGCCCATACGCCTGGACCGTCGATAGTCCGCTTCGTCCAGCCAGCGCCATCCTGATTGGCTTAAGTCGTGGTGTTTATTTACAAAGGACATATCCTTACTCTAGGCCGATATTTCGGCTTTGAGTTGCCTCCCGAATGGGGTCTCTTCAGAGAGTGTGAGTTCCCCGCTCCAGCGAGCCTTTCGCGGTGATCTACCATCCTAGCCTGGGTTCACAGCACCTGGAAGGGAATGGCCTAGTGTCTGTAGAGAACGATGTCGTCGTTGGCAAGTTACAAAAAGCATAATTCTATTATCCGATGATCTGCTCGATTTGGTAATGGGGCGGCGCTTGAAATCACTTCCTTGAACGCCGCCAAGTTGGACTTACACAAATCCGTTCAGGGCGCAACCAAGAGCATCGCCAGTCCCCAGAAATGGAGAATCTCAACGATGTGCGAGAAGCGTGTGTGACGCGAAGCCCGACATGCGGACGCTGTGCAAGGAGGAGGGGTACAATCTTGAATTGGTATTGATGTCATGTCCATGCAAAGCGGTGTTCGACCTCAGAATGGGAAAACGAAGCCAAATGAATATCGTCTTGTACCAAATTTGATTGCAATGTGTACTTGATAAAACATGCGGTGGGGTATGAAAATAACTAGGGGTGCCATGCGTAAGCGACGTCCTTTTCAATGAATGGAGAGCAAAAAGAGGCAAAAAAGTATGAATCGGAAACGGGGGTTCTATGGCTATAACAGAGACATTGGTCTCAAGAGGGGACGGAATTAGGAATTAAGTATAGTAGTAGAGATAGAGTGATACACTCGAGCGAAACGGGGGGATAAGCTACAGTGGGGGTTATGCAGGTAGATGTCAAGTTGCGTTGCGAAGAAACGAAGAAAAAGGTGTCGGAGGGCGGAAGGCCGCACCCTACAACAAGAAGGATCCACAAAGACCCAGAAGGAAAGCGATTGGAAATTATACAGGACGAACTGCCTCCGGGCATTCGTCACGGATTTGAATTACGATAATACGGGGAAGTCCCCATGGAAAAATATTAGTTGTCGAGTGTAGGGTAGGCCAGAAAGGCACAACTTGGTGGTGCAAGAACCAAGGTTGACTGAACTGGACGAATCGTATAGCGTGCCAAGCGGAAAGCGATTATCGGGGTCACGGGGAGGGCGGCCGAAGGGGTGGACCTGGTTTTATGCCGAGTCCTCTTCATCGTCACAGTCAGCCTCGTCTTTTTCATCGTCTTCGTCATCTTCGCCACAGCGCCACTCTCTCTCCCATAGCGGAATCATGACGACACCGTCTTTCGACCGCAGTTCGTCGTGCAAAGAAATCATAGCAGAGTTTTCGTCGCCAGGCTTGGCCAGGTAGCTGGGGTCGTTGTTCTTGGGCTTCTTCTCCTTCAGGACGCACGTATTTTGGCAGAGTGGCGTCAGCGCGGGGTGGCCAGCAGGTAGAACCGACCGTGCGGCGTGATACCTGTCCAGTAGGGCAGCGCGCTCAGAAAGGAGTTCGTTGATGTATTCGATAGCTGCGAAAATCATTGATCAGCGTTAAATCACCGGTGATAGAGTTGAGACCACTTACTCTTTGACAAGACAACATTTTCGCTTCTTGGTCCAGCCCGACCGTCAACCTTGTCGTTCGCAGCTTCTTCCTTGCAACCCTTGCCTCTGACTCTCTTGGGTCTCGAAGATCTACGAGGGCCCTTTTCGTCCTCCATATCGAGATCATCGGAGCTTTTGCCTGCTTTCGATGACTCCTCCTCCCGAATAGCCTCCTGCAAAGCCGGTACCGTTTGACACAGTGCCTCGTAGCCCCGTCGAATGTTCGCTCGGCGCTTTTGTTCGCTTTGGATGTGATTGGCTTTTTTCTGCGAGGGCGACAAGAGAGCGGGTTTCGAGCTGCTATGTGGCTGCAGGGAAGCATGCGAAGACCCCGGACGAGATGAACAATTCGAGGACACGGACGCAGCGCGCGATGGAGCTAAACGAGTCGATGAAATTCGTGCAGAACCATGTGGATTCGTTCCGGGGTACATGTGAAGATTGTTGTCATTGCTGAGGTAGTGACTCGATGGTGCCGGATACTGTGCAAATGACCCAGGAATCGGATACGACAGTGAGCGCTGGGGCGAGTAGGCAAGGTCATTGGCGCTTACAGGAGAGAGGCGTTGGCGCTTGGCGGAAGGAGGCAGCAGAGGAAGATCGTCGTAGGTAGATCGTTTTGATAGATTGCTCAAGCTCGGGGGAAGCGCTGGAGAAGCGCGCAGTGATCCAGGTTGCTGTTAACGCTCACGATTAGTGTTTTGTTCAGATAACAAACGGCTGCGCAACTCACCGAACCCACTGGAGAACCACGATGGGGCTGCTGAGCATTCATGGACGCGACATTCATGGGCAAAAAGGGGGTGTTATTCGGGGTAGGAAGCGTCGGTGTGGTGATTGAGTAAGAATGGGTAGATGAAGCAGAAATGGGAGGTGTGGCTGAGGCCCGAGATGGAGGATACGAGCCGTTGAGATTGACAGAAATTGGCGGTAGGACGTGGTCGTTCTGGGCATAACGCATTTGCTGGTGCTGTTTGTTGAGGAAGGGGAACATGTCGTGGCGCGAATGCGAGTACAAAGGCTGCGCTTGCTGCTGCTGGCGATACTGGTAGTCGTAGTCGATATTGGGGGTACCGTGGGGCTGTTCAAGGGGGCTGCCTTGGTACGCGTCGTACGCTTGCTGCTGGCCGTGGATGTCGTACGTGCTGACATTGTGGCCGTTTTGACTATGCCACCGGGATGCGTCCAAGGCCATCAGATCCTTGGTTGCCTTGGCCAAAGCCTCACGCTTCTGGAGTTGGGCGAGGTCGAGGTCCTCCTGCATCATCTCCGGCGACGAGTACATGTTCCACTCTGGGGTGACCTGACCGGACTCTGCGTAGTCAGCCTGGTTCATGAAAGCAGGAAAGGCATGTGAGTCGGTGTGGTTGAGAATGGACATCGCCGGAGGGGGCTGAATGAGGATGTTGTGATCGATAGCCAGCTTGAACGACGTTGAGAACGGTGCGGAGAGAAAGAATTAGGTGGTTGAGGGTCGTGGTCGTCGCGTCGCGGATGCGGGGAGGTCGTCAACGTCGGCGAGGACGATGGAGATGGTGGTGGTAGCGGAAAGAGAGAGAGATGCAAAGGTAAGGAGGAGAAATCCCTGGGCTGGGTTAGGAGATCTGGTTATATATGTAACATGGATCTCTCAGCCCGGGTGCTCCAGTGCCGATGATCGAACCAGGCGCCAAACCAGCTTGGTTTGCTGCCATGTGGTTGAGAAGGGCCAGTGCATGTGTCGGTCGTCTCTATGATGCCAACCCAAGTCTTCAACCACTTTTCCGCGTGGTTTCTCGGTCGTTGGCCCCCGCAACCCTCTCAGGTTTCATTCTCGAACTCGCTGGTCCTGAATCTCTCCTTCTCTCGCCAGCACCTGCGAGGTAGAAGGCCCAGCACAGATCTGGTCTTGTTCCATTTGATCATGAACCATGAACATCGGGCCTAGTAGACATTTGTGGCGTCTGCACGCTCAGCCGACTTTAGAACCCCAGTCAATATTTCGGAAATAATGACACCACAGCTGCTTTCTTGCACATTGCATCAATAGATCAATCACCACCCGTCTGCCTCTAGGAACAACCAATTCATTCCGTCCTCCAGCTGGCCATCAATTGCTCTGTTCGTCATAATATTATGGCCCGCCACATTCTAACCTGATACCACTCATCTTCGTGGACTCATCTTCAGTAACCGTGCACCCTTGCTGTGCTCGGATCGTCTTTCTGGGGATATTAAGCCTCAACGAGTCCCTATCTAGCTTAGTGACTGACTCCCTTGCAATGAGTCTGTCAAATGGCGGAGCTGTCTTTGAATTCAAATATGAGACCTCTCGGACCGACAGGGCAACATCTGGGCTTGGGGTACTCTTGTACAACAACGGTGCAACTCCTCGTGTTGTAACTCCTTCACTGGATGGTTGCCTATCTTGCCTTTTGCTCCGATTGTACAAAGGAGCTTCATTGCGTGCATTATCTAGCTCGAAGCCCCGTTCCGACTGCCTAAACAGCTAGCCCTGATGGGCCGAAACATCGGTCGGCCGCAGAGCCCAATTCCTCATCATATTTTCGACGCTATTCCAACCCATTAGTATATTTTGGCAACCAGCACTCCAGCGGCATGATGCATGATGGGCCCAGGTCATTACGTTGAACGCAAACTCATACTGGGCGCTTCCAGGTCTACCTCGTTATCTTTCTTCCCCATTTTCCTTGAAGATCGCAATTTTCTGCATATTTTTGCCCTCTACAACGGTCGTAATTGATCATCACCGGCGCTGTTGATAGACGAAGCGCTGCTGTAATGAACTTTAAACCCCTCAAGCGGGAAGTAAATGTAAATCGAATCTCACAATTCATTTATTCATGGCCACAAATTGGGCGTCTCTGGCAAGTCTTCTGCCGTAAACGCTGATATCATCATCATCACGATCGGGAGCGGAAGCTTTTTTGATGTTACCCAATCGGATTTAACCTTAACTCACATCAGACATCATGACATCCCAACATTAATTTGGCGTGGCGAGGTCAGGCAATATCGCTCGGAAAATTAGGTCTGCTGCCTCCTGTTCAAGTTCGAAGGTGAAAAAAACTGCTGGCATCGTCATTGTGTAGGGTTGTCGGACGATACAGGTACAGGTATTTCAAGTCGAAGCGTTTCATCGATCGAAAAAGGGCAAGGAGGAAACAAAACATGACATCAGGGGGTCCATCTAAATGTGCCTTGGGCAGGATTAGAAGGACTTCCTCCGAATTGGCTGTACCTTAGGGGCCTTCTGTACTTCCGAAGGATCTAATGGAGGCGAAGTTGATTGTGGTTAGTATTTTGATGCTTTTTTCTTCAACGAGGCATTCGCATCAAAAAGCATCAACAAATGGCCTCGAGTGATGGAGCCAGGATTTTGTCTCCAAGCGAAGTACTGATGCGTTCCCATAGGCCAAGTGCACCATTTTCAGCGTCAGCAATACGATCGCGCGGAGGCTTCTTCGTCTTCCATCGCAAGAAGCCCCGACGATGTAGCATCATTTTTGGAAGTTGACGTCCTTCCGTAGACCTGTGCGACCAGGCTCGGACTCCAAGAAGCACAAAGGGATTGGAGATGTCGAGTTCAAACACCTAGAACACCTTGGAGTGATTGGAGTGAACCAACTCGAGCTCGAGTCGATATGTCAGGCACGATGCCGTCTAGTGTCTTGAGCGTAGGTATCTACTCCAACAACCGTTGCGTCAGACCCGAGGCAAGACCGGCAATTTTTGCATACTAACGGTTCGTCCAGAGTCAAGGCAACACTGCCTAGCAATAGTAAGTTGACAATCTACGTTTGAAGATTATGACCACTGTCTATTTTGACATGCCATGTTGTGCGGCTGAAACATCAACGAAAGCCCAGGGCTTTGGGCGCTTCGACCGCCACATCCGCCAAAAGCGTCTCATCGGGACTTTAGCTGTGTGCCTGGAACACTTCGTGGGTGAGCTTTCAAAATTCTTCAAGTGCTTCGATTTTTTTTCATCGAAGCTTCAGCTTGAAACATACCTACTTCACGAAGCAGACGAAAGCTTGAGGCGTGTCGGATGTATAACGGTGTCTTTCCGTACTGTGCAGTTGGTTCGAATGCAAAGTGCTCGGAATGCTCGGAGGTTCGAACCATGGCACGTGGAACTTTGATCCGTTGTCCACGTGCCAAAATGTGACGCCGATCGTTTTCAGTCGTTGAAAGTCAAAGTCAAACACTCCTGCCAAACCCCACGAACCTCCTGCGCAGCTATAACAACAAGCCCGGTGCCTTCTCGTCCGTCTTTCCCCATTGTACAATTTAAGGCTCGTTCACCGTCAATCAAGGCTAATATACACTCCACAGGGCGGAACTCACTCTCGGAGTCACTGCTGTCCGATACGATGGCAATTGGGGTACACAACGATCCCAAGAAGTAGCTTGGAAACGCTCTGTCAAACTTTGGTACCTCCTCTGCGGTTGCTATAGGGCGCTTGGTTATCTTGTACTTCGATGCAGTTTACGGGGAAAGCACGCCACAGCACATGGAGCACATCCAAGCTTTTTCTGTCCTAGACGAAAGGCAAGTCGCCTCGAAAGGAACTGGGAGTCCAATCGACCGTATCGACCGAATGTAATATGCTCTGAACGGCACGATGCACCTTGCTTGGATGACTTGGTGGACTTGCCATCAAGCCCAGAATTCGCAATGATTGATGGGATCGACTTGTTCAAGACCCTACCGAACCTTGGTTCAACTGGTGGGTCGGCTTGGTGGTTATGTTATAGTGAAACATGATCGGTTGACATGATAATCGTTTGTTGAGATGCCGCCTCGTCGACCTTGTGCTCTGTCCAAATCGTTGACCAGCGTCGACTTCAAAGGCGCACAGCTATTCAAAGTCTCTAGAGAGCAAGCAGCTTTCGGGCTTGCGTGATCTGCTACTCTTTTCTCTCCGTATTCAAATAACGAGGCTACCTTCGAATGACCTTCTTTTCGGCGCAATGTCTGTCGACCTCTCCATCCTTATCACCTGTTTCGGTATCTTTGGCACCTTACCTCCATCCTCCTTGCTACGGATGACATTACTCCATTCCCCTTGGTTGCTGCTGGTCCAGCTCGCCCCTCCATCATCTAAACCAGCCAAAGTAGAATCGGCGGACTTGTCCGGCAGACTGGCATTGCTGCTATGGCCTTTGACAGCCCCTTTATGTTCAACCCGTTGTGGTGGACCAGTCCTCTCTAGTCTCGCCCCTTTCCAACGTGTTCGGAATAAGGACCTAATGGACAAGGCTTAATGCATGTGCATCCAGGACCTACCCCAATTCTTTTGCGTGTTAAGAATGGCCCTGCGACCTCTCGCCTCGCCTGGTAAAATTCCACCGCAGCTTTATGCCTTTGGTCTAGCTCGCCCGCGAATAAGGACCACCCAGACACCGAACAGCATCACTTGCTCGCGAATGAAGGTTTACACGCGCATGGTCAAGGCGGAATTAATTCTATAGCCCTGATCAAGCCTACCCACCCTTGTCGCATCCCTCCGTTTCCCACTTGGTATGCACTACGATGAAGCTGTGCCGAGCTGTTACTGTGCAACCTCCACTTTCGGAGGGTATACACATTCCAAGCGCATTGACACTTGTGATTGGAGACTTTAACTTTTCGAGGCTATCTATCGCCTTTCTTCGGGCGATATTGACAATGGCCGATTGGGGACTTGGTGGACCCCGCAAACACATTGATTCGGCAGTCCTCCTTGCTACGCCCAGGTCACGCGGAACCAAATTACTTGTTTTCCCCAGGTCATGGCAGTCCCATCAGACCTCTTTAGTGGCGCGATCCATCTCTACCTCCCCATTGTGTAAACTACCCTTGGTGTCTCAACCCTTACGCATCACTCCGAGTCACCGTTATTGAGTCGGTCGAAGACAGCGAGACCCATGACGAAATATTGCATATGGCACTCTTCCTTGTGGCGTTCCACAGCAATGCGCCATTGTTGTCTGAGGAACGAAGCCTCAGTTATGCATACAGAAACGCGCATTGATCCGTGAAGTTGGTAATTCCATATCAAGCGAACACCCCGCATTTCTTCTCGTCGTACATTCGGACCGAACCAAATATACCTCTCGTCATCGTTCGAATCATGTCAACGGACCAACCTCAAGAATCATATTCGTATCCTCCCATGAACGTCATACACCATCCCCACACCCGTACAAAATTACCCCACTCTTGTATGCATTTCACCAACAGCACATTGTTATATTCCAACAGGGAGTCAATTCCGCCTGTCCCTCTTACAACAGACGCTGGTCGTAGAAAGTTCTCTGTGGAGGAGAATTTTGCCATCGCTCCTCACCGTATGGTCCTATGAGATCGGAATGTGCTATGTTTACTATTGGCCCGTTTCCGCCGCATGGTGCTGGTCTGTGGTGTTGATGAAGCGTAACATGGAAGAAGGCGCCTTCCTTGAAAACTGCTTCGGAGACCTTCCTTCGTACCTCGACAGCATGTGCGTTTATTTATGAGGGTGAATGCTGAGACCTTTTTCCAGTCAAGTCATGCGTCTAACCATGCAGGTCCGCCCGACGGTGCACATCTCAACATATCGATGCTGATCAAACTCTAAACCGCGCCTCACGCATTCCTCGGTGTTAGCCCGCCGCCCTAGAAATTTTAGCCCGCCATAATGCCAACAGCCCAGTCTTAATTTCGGTGCACCATATGCGTCTTCATGTTGGATCGACCAAGTCATTCGACTCGGCCCTCCAGGAGTCTAGTCCGAGCTGTTGGATTTGAGCTTCCACGCCTACTCCGCGCTCATGCTTGTCAAAAGGGTCGGTGGTCTCCTCCAGTCGTTCGTGGTGCTCTGTCCCCACTGTCAGGGTAATCCGCTCACCCCTCGCCCGCCCTACACGTGGACTGTGGATTCGACGTCTAACTAGGCGTTCCTGTAGATCTCCAAAATGGAGTCAATGGTATGCGCCTTCTTTTCGACCCTATCCGTTTAATTTGAATAACGGTCTGACAGAATATCGTCCATGCTGTTGACGAGTGCACAAGCTCCTCCTTGGGTCTTGGGTCATATACCTGCGCTTCTGGAAGTAAATTTTCTGAAACACCTTCGATTATGACAAGTTCACACTCACTCCATATGCCTTGGTGCGCCACCATCGCTCATTTCCGTGCTCAGCACACCTCTCGCTCAAGGCGGGCGCATGTGACACTGAGCTGGGCTGCTTTGAACCAGCCTACCTCAGCAACACGTGAAACATCGACCAGCCGCCGGGAATAACGACGGACGTTGGACACTTAAAGCCTATTTTTTCTGTTTGAACTGCCCGTCTCTTCGACGGAGACGCGTCAGTCGCCGTACATACGACCGTGCTATCGGTTTTGGGACACGAACTTGTACCCAGGAAAAATTAATTCGGTCCCTCGCCTGGGTGAAGCACGCCACAAGCGTTCGTCGAGTCAATGGCACATCTATACGCCCGCTAGCCATGCAGTGCGGTCTTGTCCTTGTTGATGCGCCCTGCGCCATTGTCACTCAAATCGTTGGAGGGATCTCATTACCCGCGAAATCTAGAACCTCGCTTGCTTGACCGAGCACCTTGCGAGCACCCCTCACGGTCGGTTCCGATTCGAGGATCTGGACAATGGGAAGGCCCTACTCTGCGTACCATGGAGCAGCTCGCAGCTTGATTCGTCCCATACGTCCATGTGAAAAGTGCGACGCGTGGTCCCACATGGCTTGACTGACACAAACTGTCTATTTTCGCCCTGATGGGATTTGTAGGTCGCGCTAATTATGTCCAGCAGCCTGGAAAACATTCGCGTTCCACGGCGGACTATGTCTTTGCATTCATGCTGTGGTTGAAGCCAAGGGAACTCAAGTACGAGCAACATGGCTGCCTCACATGTGGACACTACACCCGCGTCTCACTAGTTCGCGCGAAGGCGATGTCGGTGGACACCAACACACCACCTTGAACCTTCTCTACAGCTGTGTCATCTTCGATCGCGCCCCCCGCAAATGCGGCCTTGCAACTCCAACCAAGCTAGTTCATCTACACCAACACAAATATCTGCACCCGCACCCATACCGAACCTACCAATCTTGTCAGGTTTCCTTCACTTTCTTCTATGATCTTTCCAGATATGACTCTAGCGGTCACCCGGCATTCGCAAAACCGAGAGCCGCCTCTTTCCCGCGGAACAGCGACGGCTTCACATCAAGAACCCAAGAACATCAAGAACTTAGAAGCATCGAACCAAATTCGAACGACTAGTAGCCACGCGATGAGTATCATTCTTAGACATACTTCCCCGAAATGGCGTACTGGTCAAATTGTATGATGACGCGTGACGATCCACCATTCTCAAAATAAAAGTTATTATTTAAGGATAGGGACATGTTTAATTCGGAGTGGAAAGGAAAGCCGACATAGCGTAAATCGATAGTATGTAGTTCGGACGAGAATTAATTTACAGGCTGTAAACTTAATCGGCGACAGAGACAACAAGGGAGTTGGACTGAGGATGAGATGTACAGGTGAAGGAAACATAAAGCCTCAATAAAAAAAAAGAAACGAGAGCGTTGATGTAGCGACAGGAGGGATAGCATGATAGGGCGTCTATGGGTACACGAGCAAGGAGCGCACCCGTCGTGAGTACGTTACTTATGATATACAGGCGCAGGGATTGGCGGCGTGGATGGCCGACCATGGAGTGATGAGGGCGAGCGAAGCTGTTTACACGAGCGCCGCTGATTGGAGGTACCCACGGAATATCGAATCGCGCACTGCATGGATTTAGTTAGCGAGCTTCGCATGGGAACATATCAAACAAAGAGCTGACCATTGCCAATGATTCGCTGGGTTGCCTTGGTATCCTGTGCGAAGGAACGTTAGACAGATGGCCCTCTTTGATTGATACACACTTACCACAACACTGGTGAAGTGGGTGTAGAGCACTCTGCGATTTTCGTTGTTTCGTCGGTGGACTTGCAAGAAATGGGCGCGGAAATATTGAATGACGGTCTCGTAATCATTCGATCTCTCTCCGAAAGAGGTGATGCTAGAAGGAGCAATTTAGCGTTGATAAGCCAGGCGGCACACAAGTACACACTATTTCCGGACTTTGACACCAGAGTCGAGCTTGTTCTTCAGTAGATCAGTTTTGTCTGAAGGCGTCAAGGGTAAGTGAATAATCGGTGGTGATGGACTGGTACGCACTAAGGAAAAGAACTAAGTGGACGCTCTTCAACAGACTGTTCGAACAGATTTGAGTGAACAGTTGGAGTGAATCATCAATTCGATTTGTTCGCGGATCTTCTTCCAGATACTGAATACAAAAAGACAAGACATGAGAACTTCTCGCCGATGGCCGAACAGAAAAAGTGCTTGCCTGATCAAACGCGCTGACCGGAGCAACGAAGATGATGGCGTTAGCGTCGTCAAAATACGGCACCCATGTATGCCGTTGACCACGGGCGCCACCGACGTCGTACAAATGCCATGATACAGATTTGCCATGAATGTTGACATCAAAGACGTGCTCCGCCACGCCCATCGTCTGTATGCGAGCGTGCAGTATGTCGTCTAGGGAAACTAATGAGTGACACTGGCCACAAAATCGTGCGCCGAGTTACCTGTCGTAGGAATGTAATCAGGAGCGGCAACTCTACTGATGTGGCTAAGGAAACTGAGAAAAGTAATATCAGAGATACGATAATTGAGTATATGCGCGGTGAAACGCACAATTCAGACCACTCGTCCAATTTGAGCTTACGCTTGGCCATGAGAACCTTTACGGTTGCGTGGCCCCAGAGTGTTTGAATATCTTCTTTGCAGGCTTCGAGGAGACCACCAACTTCTTGTACTAATGCGTCGTCGGTCGTCTCGGTCGAGAAACTTTCGCGACTGGGCTTGGTATCGCCGTCAGTCGATGCGCGTTTGCCTCTTCTGACGCGCCCGAGTGCATTTTCAATCGCCCGAGCCTGCCAACCACTGCGCACGAACACACCACCCTTCCCAGATCCGGACACAGTAATACCACCGCTTAAGCGGTCGGCCAGCTGCTTGTCGGCGGAAACCAAGGGAGCGAGCCGTCGTCTGAGTTGGGCAATGGGCGCGACGCCGTTCTGGTTGCGAGAAATCTCAGCGATCCCGTCGCTGGTAGGAAGTGATGATGGGAGGCCATTAATTGCCGCAGAGGGGGAGTTCGTCAATGATACGGAGGGTGATGGTTGGTCGGACATCGTTACGATCTGGCGAGACACAAGAGGTGAAATTGAGGCAGAGTCGTCCGCGTCAGCTATTTCTTCCTCGAGACCGTCGTCCCAAGCCTCCAGAACGTTGAGAATGTGCTTAATTGAGTGGACGACATTGAAGTAGACCACGGTCCTCCAGGATGCCCGTTCCTGCTCCAAAGTATGTGGCTTGTACATGAGCTGAAACTGCTTTTGCAGGGTAGATTTTCCGGATTCAGCTATCGAGAGACGCATGAGAAATGCGAACATGGAACCGAGGAAGGATGCCTACCTTGTCCAAGAAGTAGAAGCTGAGACAAAGTCAAAACCGGTGAGTATAATGCGCATATAGGCACTCAAATGGACCTCTGTACGTTACCTTTACGTCTCCCTTGGACCTCTTCATCCTTTCCCTCTCCAGGCGAAGTTCTTCATCGATTTCCTCCGAAATGCGTTTAGCCTCTGCTTCCTGCTCAACACGAAGCTTGCGCTCGAGCTCTGTCTCTAGCGCAGAGGGCTGGAGGGCGGCTGAAATGGGATCATCCTGGCTGTAAATCGAGGGAGTACGCATGAGGGAGGATGGTGGTGGTTGCGGTCGAAGAGGCAATGGGAGAGAGGGAGAGCGGATCCTTGAGTGAGATCGAGGCGGGTAATATATTTATTTATTTGGTAAAGGTGGAAGCTGTCTGAGTTTAAATTGGACAGGACGTGAGTGTCGCTTCCTATTGATCAACTCCCTTGCCTGGACCACTCCTTCCTGCGCATCAGATGGTAACCGACTCATTGCCTGAGTTTCACGATAGCTGACTCTCTGCGCTCTGTAGTCTGTAACAGTGCACACATCCCATGGAGACTTGAAGGTCAGTAAATCTGCATGTCACCAGTTTGGGCACAAATCGGCAATTCCCTGAGCTAGATCGAAATATTCTGTGAGGCAGTTCCGAAGACGGCTGAGGTACCCTCGTTTTCCTTGTCTTTTTGCAATTAGCCTCGCTGAAGCTGCTCTCGTGCAGAATTTCTTGGCTTTATGTGCCTCGAACTACTACGATGGATGCATCTTCCATCGTAACATCAAAGGCTTCATGGTGCAGACTGGCGACCCCGCAGGCACGGGCAAAGGCGGCCAGAGCATTTGGGGTAAACCTTTCGCAGACGAGATCAGGTCCACGTTGAAGGTGGGTAACGAACGCGCTTGTGTCTTCCAACTAACACTCGGATTCCAGTTCAATGCCCGAGGCATGGTCGCGATGGCCAACTCGGGTCCTGACACTAACAAGTCCCAATTCTTCATCACCTACGCTAAGCAGCCTCATCTCGACGGTAAATACACAATATTTGGCAAGGTGATTGACGGCGCAGACTCGACATTAGACGCGATGGAACGCGTTCCTGTCAATCATAAAAACCGTCCCCTGAACGAAATTAAACTAGAACGCGTGAGACTAGTGTTGCTGTTCGCCCTGCTTTTATTGATGGGACCCTCCAGATAACCATCCACGCAAATCCTGTAGCTGATGCCAAACTCGCTGGGAGATAGTGGGTAGCGTGTCCGAGGACGATATTCCATAGTTTAGAGTAGGCGAGCCGCTTTGCAGTCGAGCATCCGTGGTCCGAGCTGCATACCGACAAAGCCAATGTAAGCAGCACAGCACTTGTGCGTCATCTAATCATCAGCCATCAGCATGTCGAATTCGACCCTGAATGATGTAAATGAGGTTAGACCTTCCGCGTTCTCCGTGTTCTCCTGATCGGTGGCCACTTCCCGGAAGTTATTTAATGGATGAAAATAATCGCAAAACATGTCCATTTCCCGCATAAACGTATTACTCGAGAATAACGGAGATTGACTATCTCTTGATAAAACCAACGAGTTCTTTCTGCAATTCTCGCTGACGACGTGCTCTTTCCAGGTCGTCGATGCTTCGCAGGTCATACACAATATCTCGCGTTTTGCCGAAATAAACCTGGCAAGGTCAGATTGATGTACGCCATCCAGATCCAGGGAGATAGCAACATACCTCCTGCAGAAGATTTCGCATTTTTATTTCCATTTCCTCAATCATCTTGCCAGTGTTTGATATGTGCGACGAAGCATCCTGCAGCGGCCAATCTTGCTCGACCTGTAAAGCGAAAGCCGCGAAACGTCAATGAGGAAGCGGCGGGATTGATCACATCAGACGATCATGTCAGCATGTCAACATAGAACACAATTATCCGCACATACCTGTCTGGTCATACTTCCACTCAGACTGACTTCACCCTCCTTCTTACGGCCATCGCCACCTTTCTGGATAGGTGTCGTCGAACCCTTAGCACCGTCATTGTCAGAGGCACTTCGGTTGACAAGCTGAAGCATGATGGTTGAGGTTAATTTGTAATGAGCTTGTCTACCACGCTCGGCGGTTTCAAAGACATGGATGGAGTCCCAAGAGCCCGATGGCTCGGTGCTGGTCACGGGTGTTATCACTGGCATGGGACGGGATAAGTTGTCCTGAAACGATAAGGTCGCGAAGACAAGCCAACCTTTCTTCAATAACACTACGCCAGCAAAGCCCCCGTCGTCTAGGTCCCATAGATACACCGAGGACACCCCACCTTCATAGTACCTGCAGCCAAAACGCGTCACCAAAAATAGGCTGAGCAGACTATGGTTTAGGCGAACATTTCGCGGTAGGTGTCAAAAGCCTCATTAGCGGCTATCTCAATCTTTCGTAGCTTCGGAGTAGGAATCGTGCCATCGTGCAGAGGTGGATCGTATTCATTGGACCAAGGTGATCTAAGCATTCCGTTTAGGTTGAGTAGCAAAGGCCACAACTTGGTTTAGCGTACCGAAAGCTGTCCCCGTCGCGATTGTAATCGCAAGCCAAATATTCTCTTCCAGTAGCTCTGTCTGTCTTGATTTTCAGTGGCTGATCGACACTGCCCAGCAGATCGTCAGCATAATCTGGACAGATGTCCACCAGTGCCGCCACATTTTCTTCTATACGTGTAGGGGGCAGGCGCCTCATAAGGTCTAGCATTGAGTCCACAATATCCATGGTTGCGAAGTAACAAGTCGAAGTAGTGTTGGAAGGGAGACGATGATCGTTCGCTCAACTTCAACTGCTCAGTGGAAGCTGCGCGACGTTGCTGACGTAAGAAGCATTTGGCAGCATAGGAGATATAGGGCAATTTCAAGGGGGGAGGAGGACTCAGAAGGCTCACGTCCGGTTGAATGTGGCTCATGGAGATGAATGGGGTGATCGGGGCATTGAATGAGAAATGGTATTGTATGTGTATAGTTCGAAGGAATGTAAAAGGTAGGACTAAGCAGGTAAACCACATGTAGCCGCCCACTGCGAATCTCCGTACTCAATCCCCATGCTAAACGCGTTGGAAGCAACAAAGCTGGTAAACGAGCAGGTGCCATACTTCCGGTCATCTCTGGACTGAGCACACGTAGAAATAGGGTATGTAGCCTCATTGAGTATAAGGCGAATTTGGGGGCCATCGAAGCTAAAGAGAGAGATGGTGAAAAAATGGAGGGTCATGCGAATATAAGGCAACTTACGATCTAGAGCAACTGAATCGTTCAAAGACCATTTGGGCAGCGAAGGAAACCATGTTTGAGCTCTTGAATTTCCTGTTTGGTGTTATCTGCTGGTTCGAAATGGGTGGAACGTCTCTGAACGAGGGTTCAATGTCTGAAGTAATGGTGTAGGGAGAGAAAGGAACATACACGGCCAGCCCCATCGCCGTCATGATAGGCGTGATAGACGCATCGTGCCCGAACTCTGTATAAGCCTTCTTCTGGGTACCCGTTTCCGAGAACCTTCAATTTCATCGGTCATTGAACGCAGACTACACAGCCGGTTTTCACTTACCTTTCAATCAAAGTTTTCACATAGATTGAGCCCATGACACGGCCGACGTCGTTAGGGTGACGTGCCCCCCAAGCAGCAGCAGTGCTGATATCCATATAGTATCTATGCACACACTAAGATTTAGCCACATCGCATCTCAATGCTATTAGAAGGATCAACACGTACTCAAATTGCTTGAACTCGTTTGAAGAGAAAACATCACACCAAGGTGAGACGGTGTGTGCAGCGTAGTCAAAGGCGCAAGCGTAAAACGCTCCAACAGTCTCTCGGTCAGTGAAATTCAGCCCAGGCACTTGGGAGTTAAGCCGTTGGGTGATGGGTGGGGCAAATACGTCTCGGTATGCACCGCTATCCTGAAGATTGACTCTGCTTGAGAGAAATGGTGAGGTGTACATATGAAGAGACTGACCAAGTCACTGTGTTCAAAGGTACGGCTGGGACAAACTGCGTAGGGAGTGAGTCGCGATGGTGTGTCACTGTTCACCGGGATGGATGTTATGAAGGAAGGGTTATCCCATGTCGACCCAAAGTACCCTTTGCCGAAGTACGAAGCCGATTCGATGACCTAGTTGAAAAGCAATCAGACGAGTGTTCGTGACGCCGCTCAACTAGAGTTGTACCCTATCCGACGCCGAGGTCACGAACTTGTCAAAGGAGAAATGAGGATAGTTCTTGCGGAACCTGTATGAACCCCTTAGCAAGGACGTCGACAAAACATCCGAGGCAAATATCCACGGACTCTCTTCCATGGTGAATCATTTGGTCTCTACCCATTTGGAGCAGACTCTCCGCTTCCAAGTGAGAGGTGTAGCCTTTCAAGAATTTCAACTTCCTCGGGAGATGCTGGTTCGCGATGGCATCTTGAGCCTGGGTAACCTTATTGACCATGTCCGTGATATACGCGCCTTCGTATCCAGGATTGCGGCTGCCGTGACGGCTCAGCTAGCATTGAAGGAGACATTGAGCGTTCGTTGGCCTGGAGAAAAACAGAATCTTACTCACATACATAACTTTGTCAACTTTGCAATCATTCGGAAGCTTCTCCTTCACGCCAGGAGATTTAGGTGCTTTGTGATATGGCGCGACGGTACTCATCCTGTTCAGCTTTCCCAGGTCGGGCGCAGGGAGACGGCTTGCAGAAGCAAGCGTCAAAAAAGTGAGAACGAGGGCGAATAACCGAGAGAACATTTTGCAAGGTGACCCGGGGAGGCAAGAATTCCTGGCACACGACCAAAAATACGGGTGGTTTAAAGAGTCGAAGCCATGGTCATGACATCTGATATTTGATTCCCGACGTCGTGCCTAGTGCTCTAGGGAGGGTGGAGTTCTGAGGGCGTCCCTAGCATATGTCCTAGAACTACCGGAGGGGAGACTGGTTGCTTGATACTCGATCGCGAGGCCAATGTGAGAGGTCGCAATCGGTCGCGGGCATCTGGGGGCCTCCTGCATGTTATTGAAAACATACTATGCAAGCAACCCATGGTACAGAGTTAGTCAGTGCCGTAGTCATATGCATTTACGCAAAAAAACAAACTACTCACGCGTCGTCATCGGACAAAATGAGTTAGACGCAAAATGCCTGATCGATGCCAAGTAGCACTCACTTGGGTGATGAAGAAGGGGTCAGCCTCTTAGGAACGACAGATGAAGTATTCGAGAAAGTGGTATAAGAACGTCTTGTTCGAACATTTGGCGCGGATGACTTTCGCTTTGCTTCCGAAGGTACCTAACTCAGGGGCGCGATCAAGTCACATTAATTATTAATTGGGCGTGCTCATGATAAACCTAGTTGCTAGTACCAGAGTTACAAATCTCGCAGCAATCTATGCACGACTACCTCGTTCCTACGCCATACATCTTGTTTGAACTTCAGAAAATCGCTCTTTTGCCGAACCCAGCCGTTCTTCTCCAGCCGGTGGATACCATCTCTAGCGTGTCCAGGAAGATGCAGATTATCTTGGATGGCCGAGGTATTTCTAGTTCGCAATGCTTTAAGGACTTCAATTTCACGAAGGGCTGCTGGTCTGGTGATTACGACCCGATCATCATCAGCGTATGCATACGACCTGCGCATCCGTTTTGTCACCAGTATCGGCACCTAAGTGAGCGTGAATTCATTGTCAGATATCAGAGCTTCTCTGAGATGGAATAAGACGCACATCGCACTCAAGAGCCATGACGAAAGTTGAACTAGCTTGGTGTTCAAAGTACCCATTCTTAGCGAATGCGGGAACACATATGTCCATGCGTGCCATTAGATCATAGAAATCTGAGTAATCCAGGTTGACATGGACGCTGATGATATCAACCAGCTCTTTGGGCACGTCAATGGTCCCAGATCCAACCAAATAAAGGTGAAAGGGACTTGGGTCTACGGGATTCGCGACGTATGACGTTTGCGAGTCCAAGGGAAGATAACCCCACGCCAGAGGATCCTCTGGAGAACACAAGGTTGGGGGATGTAATAAGCGCTACCAATGATGTAACGCACCTGCTAAAGACTGCTTCAAGTCCTCAAACAAATGGATATAATCACGACGGTCAAGGCTGAAGGATCCTTGGATCACGGCCTTGGACAGTGTTTTGTCGTCATTACGGTCAGGAAGGTTTGGAAGATCCAAAATGGGTATATGAATGTCGATTGGGATATACTCGTAGCCGGCATGCCGTATTGATGGGTCAGTAGAATCCGCTGATTCATCAAACGAGTGTCTGAAGCCAGCAGCGACGCTAGTAGGTGTGTTAGAACCCGGTCGTTGAATACGGATTGAAGATCCACTGACTGAGAAGATATAGGTAACAGACGAAGGGCGCCTCGACGTGCCCAATCTGCGATATGGGGCTGCCACCCTTTGCTATACTTATTTTAGTACTTCGCCGTGAACAAAAATAGCAAGGCTTACTCAAGAACATGATGAACGATGCAAACAAGTGTGAACTTGTGATCCTTGTCACGGGCGTCCCAGGCCGCTAGCAACTGCTCGTGCCAATCACCGCGCAAGCTACCTGGGAGGTTAAGCTAGAAGAACTGCGAGGAAAGAAGGAAGACGCACTCGACTTCACACGTCCCTAAGATAAGCATATCTATTCCCCCACCATCGCCTCCCAGTTCCTTCATGGCTGGAATTAATTCTGGTGTCGGTTTGACTTCCCCGTGGTAGAGCCCCAATTGGTCCACGATATCTTGGAAAGCGTATGCAAACGGTAAATTTGCGTAGACCTGCAGCTTCCCATGCTTATCCATGACACGTTCCATTGTCCAAGCCAAGGCGAGATAAACATCGTGGTGGAAGCCGAACGTGGATGCTATCGCGATGTTCCGATGTTGTATTGGCTGTGTCGCAATGTCCACATCTGCAGGAAGCCCAGTGGTGGCCGAGCATGAGTTGTCGTGGAAGTTGTTGGGGACCCCAAACTGTGTAGCGGATCGACTGCGAATAGGTGAGCCCCAAAGAAGACTGAAAGCAACCAGGACAGTTGTCGATGCGACGCCGACGAGGACAAAGTGCCGCTTCGCGAAGAAGGGCTTGGAAGACATGACGGTTGAAGATAGAGGTCACCCAAGTAGGGGAGGCATATTATTGGCATGTAAAACGGCGCACAAACATCGTGCCAAGGTTGACATGTTATCCCAGATGAGCAGGATGACCTTCGCCTTAATTCCATGTGATCAGCGCTGAAACAACCTGGAAGGGAAGTGGCCGCCGATAAAACCGGGCAGCCCGTAGAGCTGAAAGAAGCATGTCGGCTGCGTATACCGTATACCAAGAAAGAGTAATGGAGAGGACCTAGTAAACGGTGAGAGAGGCCAGGTAGCTCGCTGCTCAAACCACTAGGTGGCAAAATTCATCAATCGAGTACGGCATTCCGTTAACAAGAACGCCACATTAACGTTTAAAACGACTTTGTGGGAGCTTGAACGTTCGCTGGATGTGGATAGTGAGATCTTGAGAGCACGCCAAGTAGGTTCCGTGAGATCGATGTACGTACTTGGGCTGGTGCACCGTTCAGCCGGTCAATGAAGCATCGAAGCATTCACACATTAGGCCTTTAGGGTTCAACGAGATCGATGACGCAAAGTTCCGTGAAAGTCTTCCCGAAGTTAGAAAGTGGGCATTAGAAGATGATCACCGAGTACATAGTCTACATGAAGTCGTCTGCATTGGTACCAAAGTCATCCAAGGATTCATCATATAGGCTGGTGTCAACCCTAGAAAAGATGAGCAGCTGCGGAGAGATGGAGATCATGCACATACTTGTTAGACGATTTCGCAGCCCCCAACGCTGGCTTAGCGGCACCTTTGGGTTTCTTCTTACCACTGGCTTTATCTCTTTGTTCCTTCTGCTTTTCATTCGCCAATACGGTGAGACCACTAGCGGCTTTTCTAACTTCGACGTCCTTCAGTGGTAGAGAAAGCTCCCGCACGTGATGCTCGACAAAGGCTGCGTATAGAGGCTTATTCTGATGTCGCTTAATGATAAATTCGATGATCTGAGAGGAAAGTTTCTGGAAGTCTTCTTTCGTGCGAGGTTGGAAAGATATGAGAGAGTCAAGCTCGGACGAAGATGTGCCTATGGTGAGGTCAATGTTATTACACTTCTGTGTCACGGTGTTCAGATTGAATGTCATTACCTCCGATAGCCGCAGCTCCAAAGAGTTCCGCTGCATTGTTGAGATCTGAGTTAAGCTCGCGTTCCTTGTCCCTCTTAGCCTTCTCTCGGGGGTCCAAAACTTCGTCGGAATCGTAATCAAGGTCACCGGAAGCTTTGGCCAGAGCCTTTGCCGCCTCTTTCTCAGCTAGCTTCGCTTTCAAAGTACCCTTCTTCTTGGGGGGAGCCACGGGGGCGGGCTTCTCTTCCTCCTCCTCCTCAGATGACTCTTCCCAATCACTCTATTACGATCACACCGATCAGTCGATCATAGACACGAAAAGGCCGTCAGTAACTCACAGCGGGGCCATCCTCCTCTTCATCTTCCCCGTCCCATTTATTTGGCTTCTTGACCACGACGGGTTTCTTTGTCGTCTTCTCTTCCTCAGATTCTTCTGGAAATATTAAACCGCACAAAATCTGGTTGGTGAGTCAACTAACAGGATGTCAAGAACAGCCACAGGGCTCACCCCAGTCAGACATTAATTCCTTGGATATTTGTGAGGTGTAGGTGGCAAACTTAACGAAGGACAGCTGCGATGATGGTGATCACAAATTTGAGGCATTGAAGTGGGCGCTTCGAATCTTGATAATAAAAATCACATGAGCGCTTATTACGTAGACGCCCAGTAAAAAAACGTCTTGCCTCGGACTCGACAAGGTTGGCATGGCCAACGCAGCATTTCAGGACGCCGTCAAGCAAGAGGAAGAGTACCTTCGCAAGGTATACCCAACTGCAGAAGATATACCAGGATGCATGAATCTCTTTGACGTTTACTTGTCGTGCAATGGTTCGTGGCCTTCGAAGGGCTCAGCGTTTCACAACCACTGATATGTGCTGTCAGCGATCCGAACACAAGTCAAGTCACTGTATAGGTTTGGCCACATGTCGACCTGCGGAGAGAAGCTTGAAGACTTCAAGTTCTGCCTCACAATGAAAATGATGCACCCAGAGGAGAAACGCGACGCTTGGATCAAGAGACGCGCCGAATGGTGGGCAAAGCGTAGGATGACGAAAAGTAGTGAAGATGTATGGGAAATCAGAACGTAAGTCAGGTTTAACTTTACAAAGAGTCCCCTTGATTGAACCAATTTGGACAGGGAGCCATTGAAAAACTACCCCGTCCCGCTATCAAACGGAGAAGCCCAAAAGGAACCCGGTATGATTCAATGACCCTTTGGCCGTTTGCTGGTGTAACTTCTTAGAGCTTGGCCTCGCAAATGCTGGCTTATTTACCCATTGTACCTTAAACCAACCCACTCTGCGGCGGTC